>CAUYQG010144668.1:0-24847 GCA_963574415.1 Tarsius wallacei | reverse complement strand
GGATACAGACTATTTTCTTGAGAATCTAAAAAAATCCCAGGGAAAACGCCCATCTATAGACATTGCCATTATGTAGTACTGCCAATGAAACATGGTATTAAGTCAACACATCACTTAAATCCAATAGGCAACTTTGTCTGTGTTAACAGAGTTTCCAACCTATTTTTATTACTTTATTCCTAAGTATGAATGAGTACTACATACAGTATTACAAGATTTAAGAAAAACCCTCATGATGAAAAAGGAGATAAAATTATCAGAGACAGGGAACTTAGAAGAAACAGAATACAGAAGAAAATATACAAAAAATCAAAACATTGTTAATTTATATTTCTGAGGCTTGTAAGAATATATTGCATTTTAAAATATTAGAGAAAAATAGAGAAGATCAGAAAAAAAGAATTAAGTGTGTGTGTGTGTGTGTGTGTGTGTATGTGTGAGTTGGTGGGTGTGTGTGTGTGACACAGAAAGAGAGACGCAGAGAGAGAGAGACAGAAAGAAAGAAAGTGATAGTAAAAAGAGTTAAAATTTACTAGAAGAGAATTGGGACTGCTAGAACTCAGAATAGCAGCAGAATTATCCAAGGCAACTCTGGAACCTGAAAGGTAATAAGGCAATAATTTCAAAACATTAAGGAAAAAATATTTTATCCTATAATTTATATCACAAACTATCGACAAATGTGAGGGTTAAAACAAACAAGCAAACAACAAACTGCTTTAGACATATACAGACTCAAAATATTCATTTACAAAAATGACTATATTCCCCCCCAAATCATATAATAGTTGTAAAAAAAAAGGGGGGGGAATCCAACAAAGATAACACCTAGGCACCTAGGAGTAATCTTTTTTTTTTTTTTTTTTGGAAAGAATCTCATTCTGTTGCCCAGACTGCAATGCAGTGGCATTCTCACAGCCACAAGAGCCTTGACCTGCTGGGCTCAGGTGATCCTTCTGCCTCTGCCTTCCAAGTAGCTAGAACCACAGGCATGCACCATCATGCCCAGCTGATTTTTTAATTTATTTGTTTATTGTAGAGACAAGGTCTCGCCATGTTGTGCAGAATGGTCTGGAACCCCTGAGCTCAGGCATTCCTCTCTCTTCAACCTCCCAAAGTGCTGGGATTACAGGCTTGAGCCACCACACCCAGCAGGAGTAATCTTAACAATAAAACTCTACATCAAAGAATCACTAATTCAAGTGAAACCAGAAAATGGAGAACCTGGAGAGTAAGGTCTTTAGAAAAGAAAAAAGAACTAGTAAATGACCTGAAATATTTGAAATTGTGAAAAAAGTACTAAAGGATTTGTGATAGATTTGCTAAGATATTTGAGACTAACCAATGATAAGTGATAAAAAATACTCAGTCTCACTAGTTATCAAAGAAATGCAAATTAAAACCACACTGAGAAACCACCTAACTCCAGTCAGGATGGCCATAATCAATAACTCAGAAAACAACAGATGCTGGAGAGGGTGTGGGGAAAAGGAGACACTCCTACACTGTTGGTGGTAGTGTAAACTAGTACAGCCTCCGTGGAAAACAGTGTGGCAATTCCTAAAAGTTCTAAAAATCTACCTTCCATATGATCTTGCAATCCCCCTATTGGGAATATACCCGGAAGAACTTAGTCACGCTATAAAAAAGATATCTGCACTTGTATGTTTATCACAGCATTTTTCACAATAGCATGAACATGGAACCAACCATGCTGCCCATCAAAAGAGGACTGATAAAAAAATGTGGTACATATACACAATGGAATATTACACAGTCATAAAGAAGAACAAAATCATGAACTTCGCAGCAACCTGGATGGACTTAGAGTCTATAATATTGAGTGATCTTTCACAGAAAAAAAGAACTGAGTATCACATGTTCTCACTCATAAGTAGACCTTGAACAACTATCCTAATACTATAAGAAAGGAATTGGTAGTAGTGGGAAACTGCCAGGGAAGCGGGGAGGCGGGATTGGCAGGAGCGGGAAACTGCTAGTGGAGGGGGGACACACTTTATCAACAAGGGCATAATGAACTTTTGTATACCTAATCCTGTATTGTACCCCACATATTTAAAACAAAAATTTTTTTAAAAAACATAGAAACCAATATTTATATATGACTAGGTTGTGAATAATGTCTACAGATTGAGTAACAAATTGTGATATAAATAAGTCTGGAAGAGATAAGAACAAGAATTAGACTGCAGATGGAATAAAAGTTATGTCCCCATCTGTTATCTATTGACAGAAAGTCAATAAGTGATATATAAAACTGCAAATCAGTCTAAAACAGTATAAACCAAAACCAGCAATTCATACATAAATAACAAGAAATATTAACACAGATAAAAATAGCTACCTCTGAGATACACGTAGGTGGTGATGGTGAGTTAGACAAGCTTAACTGTTCCCTTATAAAGATTTTAATATTAATTGACTTTTTAAATAATGTGAAAGTTTTATTTAAAATGATTGAAATTCCCAGAACAAAAACGTTTATAAGCAAACGTCTTTATAATGTCTTAGGCTATGAATGCAAGTAAATACACACGTGTACAATCTAATAACCTAACAAAAAATGTAAGAGAGTTCTCCACATATCACAGGAATACACACAGTGTGAAACTTTGTATATTTTTGTACTTGATGGTAAGAAATAGCAGGTGAATGTTGGATTAATTCATATTTACCTGATTATTACTTTGTCTGGGCATCTCTGCCAATGTTTACTCACTTGTTTTCTTTAGGAAATTTCTTAATTTCCCCTGGCCACGTCCTATTGCATCTCTCATTATATGGGCATGTGTGTGAGTTGGGGGTTTTCAGACCAAAAGTTTCAATTGTTAACAACTTCATCAGATACCCTGGGCAGATTTTTCTTTCTCAATAGACATGCAAAAATAACACTCTCAATCAAATTTTATATTTTTCTAGCTTTTTGACTAAGCCTTGTGTTGTTTCTTGTTATTTTATTACTTCTGTTCCAGTTATCTAGACTGTAACTACTTAGCAGCAGTTCTTGCAAAATGTCTCAAACAGCTACATGGCATAGGATTTGAGAGAAAAATCACACATAGAAGATATTTACACATAAGAAAATTCACACAGGAAAATTTATGCAAGGGAAAATTAACACAGAAGAATATTAACATGGGAAAAATCTCACAGCAGAAAATTCACACAGAAAAATTCATGCAGAGGAAAATCCATGCAGAGGAAATTCACACAAAGGAAAATTTACACATAGGAAAATTCGCACCGAAAAATTCACGCAGAGGAAAATTCACACAAAGGAAAATTCACACCTAAGAGAAATTCACAAACTGGGAAATTCTCATGGTGAGTTTGCAGGTTGCTCTGCTGCCACTCTCTAATCAACACCCCCCCGCCCCCCCCGCCCCCCACTCCCCCACCCCCCGTCTCTGTCCAATTCCTTTTTCCCTGCTTGGTAAGCACAGGAGAAGAACAATATCCTCGCTCTAAAAAGATATCCAGCTGAGGCACGGACTACTCCATTCTCTTAGTCAAAACCATTTCAGCAAACAATTTTCTTAGAATGCCACAGTTGGTTTGAGATGCAAGTACAAGCCTTCCCTATGTAGAAGAAAGGGGGGAAATCTCTCTTCACAGCATTGTACTCCCCATAGAGCCAAGTATTGGATAATTCTCTACTTCTCTTCCCTTTCCTGAGGCGCTTCTTGTATAGGCCCAGGTGTGAGAAGCATGTAGGTTGGTAGGACAAGGGAGAGGGGGTATTATTGGTTAGTATTAAGTCATAGGAATAAAAATGTGCTCCTGAATGTTGCCAGCTTCCTTTCAATATATGTATTTAGCTGTGTTTGTCACTACCACTGGTCCCTGTCTTAGAACTGTAAGGCAGCAAGAGAAGTTCCATAAGTATTCTAAGTGGCACACTGTAGTCTAGAATATGTTAAAATTTTTTACCTTGGTTCCATATCCTTCCAAAATAGGCCCTAAAATAAGAATTTGAGTGTTGGTAATTTAATTGGGAGTCATTTCAGGAAGTACAAGTGATGGGTATGGTGCATGAATCACCTAAGCAAAAATAGACCAATAAAGTGTTCACTCGTGTGATCTACCTCAGTGGGGTTCAGACTCACTGGAGACCCCTGTGGAATGAGTAGCATGCTCCTCAGCATTGTCCCACTGAGAAGAAAGGACAGAAAAGCTGATATGTTGATCTCAACACCATTTTCCATGCCTCATTAAGTAGGTCACCCTGGGAGTGTAAAATCCCAGCTTCTCTTAGGCAATCTTTCCCATGTGTTTATCAAGCTCTGAGATTCCAGAGGAAGTGTTTAGGTAGAGACAGGAAGGCATAAAAAGTTACAAATAAGAAATTCTTAGAGTTCTACAAACTCTCCACCCCAGCTCAAGGTGGGCTGAGAGGAGGCACAGTCTCAACAGCACTGGCTGTGATAAAACTTAGTCATGCTAGACCATTTCCTGATTCCAAATTCAGCCGATTACATGTTTTCAATCATCTATATTTTAACTTTTGAACTACAGGACAAAAAAAATGTGATTTCCATGAAAACCTCGGAAACACACACACCCACGCGCATACACACACACACACAAACAGAAAAAGAAAATCAGCCTTTCTTTTTGTCATATTAGCTATTATAATTTGACTAATATATACTGAACTGCCCAAAGTCTCAAGCAAAAACTAAACTAAAATAAAACATTTATGTGTTACAATGATCCTAAATTTGTGAACAAGGTGAGAAATTTGATACTTGTCTTATATTTATCTTAAACTCATCTAACCTAATAAGAATTATTGATAAATTATCATAATAGTGTGCTAAGATACACTACAACTAATTCACAATTCTTGGCTAAAATCTAGCATAAGAAATCTTGAACTTTGCGTATAACATCTGTGATACTGTCACATGCCCAAAGTTATCTCTTTATTTATTGCCATCTGAGGTTGTTCTTTAAGTAGTTCAAAAATGTACTTGAAAATTGAGTGGATGTATTCCACAGACACCATATCTCAGGATAACTGTAAGATATCCTTTGGACCTGAAACTAGAGAATTAACTGAGCTTTGTGCCACATATTTTTACTAAATAAAGTGTTCTGCTCTTCTGTAAGATACAAGCAAACTGGAAAAATAAGAAATGGAAAGTCATCATGCTGTATACACTCAATATCTATAACTTTTTGTATGTCAATCATACTCCAATAAAATTGTTAAGGGAAAATGAAAAATAAATGGATAGGTTGGAAGCAAACTCAGAAAGAGGAAAGAGATGATGGAGAGAAGACAGTGCAGGAAAAAAAAATGGAGTTATTTTTGCCTTGGGTATCAAGCATTCTAAGATGGCAAAGAGGCATCTTGGCAACCTCCAGACACGACTCTTTTGGTAAACTACAATACCCTTTTCCTTTGTAAGCAACCTACAAAATTCAAGTAATTCACATGCATATATTTTCTGTGAATTGTAAATTATCACAAGGTGTTTGACTTCTTAAGAAGCTGTTGGGAATCTATATTGCTCGGTGGTTTATAACTTCTAAGATGTGCCTGATTAGCACTAAGTGAAGTGGAAGACACTAATTAGGAAATGGGATCCTTGCGGTATTTGGAGAAGTGGCAGGAGATTCTTAGACTGGGAAGTGGCATGCATTTATGACCCAAATTAAAGAACAGGTGAGAAAAACTAAGTTTAAAAGTAGTTATGGGGGATGAGTCTATCAACCTCTTTATAAGAAGAAAACCTGCACTTAAGAGTTTTCCACTTGAACATGGATGGAGGTTATTCTACTCAAACTCTGGATAACAATAAGAATAATAGGCAAAAAGAGCCACCTGGCTCATATGGCAAATGAGGACCAAAAAAAAGGCTGACTTATGGGCTGAAGCAAGAGACAATTTAAAAAGATCTGTCCGTGTCCCTCATTCTTCCTGGGCACAAGACAAGATTAAAAAAAGAAAGAAAGAAAAGACCACTTTTGTGATTGAGAAAAGGAGATAATGAGTTGGATTAAACAGGGCTATTCTCTAACTTCTACATTCATTTATTCACTCAGTAGCTACTAATTGAACAAATACCCCATGAAGATTATTTGTCATACAGATCCAGAAGATGAAGATCTCTAAGGTGTCTTTTAAATGCTGCATAGTTGGATTAAACATTACTTTTATTTCCACAATTGCTCACAAGCATATAGCTTATATTATAATAAATATTCATGTCTTTAAAAATTCATATTGTTTGCTCAAGTTAACTCACTTTAGAGAGTATTTCTACAAATATCTTATCTCCAGTTAAAAAATAAATGAGAGGTAAGAAGAAAGATAATCTAAACTTTCTGTGCAAAATATCATTGTCACTTGGATGATCTATTTTTAACAATTAGTCTCTTCCCTTAAACCATTATTAATTGAATAATCACTATGTCACAAACATTGGGCCAAGGTAGGTTTTACAGATTTTTTTAAAGGAGTATATTATAGTCACTGCCCATAAATAACTTATAGTATGAGAGATGGACTCTGAGGCAGATTATTTTGATCTAGCAAAAACAATACAGGAGGCTTAGCTTTCTGAGTACAAGTTAAAGGCTCTTTATTAAATAGAACTTCCACTGAAAGACTTACTAGTGAAATTGACATGAGCCAGGAGAAGTAATAGGATAATAAGAAAGATTGAGTAGAAGTTTTGCCATCTCAGTCCTTTGAGCATAGCTTCTTTCTACTTTATGATTATTTTTGTTTCTACATACTGGGCTGTGGTGGAAGAAAAGAAGGATGCCACTGATAGAAGGCATATTTGTAAATGCTGTAGATACTTCTTCATTCTAATTTCTTCACAGTGACTTGCACTGAACTCGGGCATGGATAACAAATATAGAAAACACATGATTCATGTTTCAGTCATATTTTAATTGGTTCAATGTCTTGCCCTTAGATCCAATGTTGGTTTTGAAACTTATTTATTTTATTCCCTTGTCATTTCTTAATGTGCCATTTATCAATAGTAATAAATTAAACATTCATTTCATGCATATTAGAAATTTACCATATATCAAATATCAGAACTTTGTAGAATACATATTTTAGTTGTTTTATAAAGAATTATAATCTGTATTCTTCTTTCTATTTCGGAGATACTTAAATGCTAATCTTTGATATAATTATTTTCAGTAAACCTAAGTAAAAATTGACTTTTGGATATTGTGTACTTGTTTCCTATTTGCAAAATGTTATTAATAATTGTGTCTACTAAGCATAATTACCAGGTGATATTTGTCCTTATATTTGCAAGGTGCTTTATGATAATTTTTTAAAACTTATTTTATTATAAAGATGTGTACACATCAAGATTTTTTAACTTCTTAGGACATATTAAAAATAATATAAAACAATATATGTCTGAGGTCTCTTATTCTTTGAAGAAACGTAAATGCAAAATTGGGCAGATTGATGAAACATATCAGTAATTAACATAGGGGACGAGCCTTCATCAGAAGAATTGAATGAACTTAGAAACAAATTTCAAGAGGATTTGTACTAACCATCTCAACTTTGCCTTTTCCACAACGAGTTGAAGGCCAGGCACAGTGACATTCAAATAGCTGATGTCACTAGAAAGATGTGAGGTTTAGAACTTAATGAGTTTATATGGTTTACTCGAGTGACTACGAATGTTTGAGATTGGAGACATATATACTTAGTTGTGACAGTACTGAGACAAACTCAAAGCTGTCAATGTGACTAAGGAAAAATTCAGAAACAAAAATGAAAGAACAAAGGATCGAGGTTTGGTTATTAACTAAGAATCATTACCAGTGACCCCTTCCAAGCAAATTTAACATTTTAGCCCATTAATAAGGTGTGACTGATAATGACTTTGGGATGATAATTCACAAGCTAATATGGATCATTAAACAATGTAATGAATTTATTTGTTCAATAGTATTCTATCAATGATGGATAATCAAAATGAGTGTGTGTACGTGTGTGGTTATGATAATTCTAAATGTGTTTTGAAGAAAGATCTCACATTTTGAATAATATTAATCTATCACAATAATCTGCATCTGTTGCTTAATACATTTGAAAGCTTGGTCATATGTTTCTTTTCATCACCTAGTAGATATCTTAGCATAGAATAGGTACAAAGAAAAGATTGTGTCGTTCTTTCAATAAAGCTTTTGAAAGCACTGAAAGTAATACATACACACCAATTTATAATGAGATGAAACATTAGAAATTCATTGGTACATCATCTCTGCCCCCACGGAGATTGCAGTAGTATAAGGAGATAATTTTCACATAGTTATAGTGAGTAGATAATATGAAATGACATGTTAAGATGAAAATTGGATAGACTGGCAGAGGGGAAGGGAGAAAAAAAAAGAATTGGCTAGACTGTTCAATTCACAGATGATTCGTGAATTGGTTCAAGTCATCAAGGAAGACCTCACATTGGAGATATGTGGGCATAAAAGTTTAGTTAACATACAAATTAGCTGGCAGATTACAATTAAAACCAATTCAGAGAATCATTTAAAGTATTATTTCGGATAAAATATTCATAGCACCTAGTTCTCAACAATGAATCATTCTTGTTTTCATTTTCTTTTTTCAAAGGATAGTTGGCGGTAACAAGGAAAATAATTATATTCATGGATATTAACACAAAAAATACTGTTAATGTGTGAGTTGCTCAGATCAGTTCATTATATACCTAAATTAGAGAGATTAATCAAAAACTGTTTAAAAGTTGTTCATCTGAGAAGAGTGAATAAATACAGGAAGTCTTCAATTTAAACTAAATTGACAAACATTTACTGATTGAGTGAATCCCTCTTCTCTATGATTGAGCTGAACACTGAGAGAAAAGATTTCTAAGAGCAAGTCAAGACATTCAGAGTTTAGTGGATAAGGTAGAAAAATAATAAAGGCAATTAAAATATAGACCAGTAAGTTTAAACTAGAGTTGCAGACAGATCCTGTGTGAGGATCTAGAAAGGAACCTAATTTTACTCGGATATGAGGCGAATGTGCAGTTTCCATGAGATGACATATACAGTAAGTTTACAAGGAAATAGAATTTTTAATTCCCCGGAGAATTGATGGGGGAAAAAGATATACTCTCCATGTAAAGAGGCATGTATGAACATGTAGAATTGAAAGAGAATGGAACTGTGAAATAGCAAACTGTGTGTGTGTGTGTGTGTGTGTGTGTGTGTGTGTGTGTGTGACAGTGGACCTCATAGATCTTGGAAGAAATATACAGTGTGAAAATTAATGATTCTGCTCCATCTTTAATATTTGTTGAGACCTTTCTAAGATATATTTTAATGGCATCCTTTCAAATGTATGTTTCCTTGAGCTACATCCACAAATCTACTCTCATTTCTTATTTATATTTGTGTTTGTATGTGTGTATTTGTGTCCTTGACATATTATAAAAATAACTGTGCAAACTTATTGTAATATATGCAATCATACATATATGACAAAAAGTTTTAAATTATATGAATAAAAACATAGAATACCCATTTGGTAGCTTTTAGTTTAAAAATTTTGTTTTGTATATATATTTCTCTAACCCATTTTTACAAACTCTAAACCTTTTCATGTGTTTACTAAAATGTTATTACAATATCTTCATTAATATCACTGAACTCTAAATACAAATAGATTATGATACTTTTATTATTAAAAGATATATTGAAATAATAGTTTCCATTTGCATAAGATAAAAATACATTGTATCATATCAAATGCTGCCTTAGTACTTGGTTATTTGACCAATGTTTAGTTTTCTTCCCTTTTTGTGTTGATCTATTCTACTAACTACTGACACACTTAATTGAAAGGTTTCAACAAAGAAGTTGACCACCAAGCTAAATAACAAATGGTGATGAAGGCATTTAGTTTTCCTTGGAATAAAAATAAATTCAATTTCAGTTTGGGATTTATTATTTTTATTATTAAACTGAATTCACTCACCTAATTGGAAACAAATTCAAAGTTTCTCTTAACACTTTCTACTGAAACATTTGGTTAACAAAAGTCCAATATTCAAGAAACACAATAATGACCATTTTCTCTAGGATTTATGTATGAACTAGCCGTGTCTTCTCCAGAAGGAATACAAATTTCAAACCTACAGTAATTCCAAAATTAATTCAGTGGGCCATGGAGAATAAAAAGAAAGCTGCATAGTATGTAGATAATTCCACCTAGGACAATTTCCAACGTCTGACACTGGATTTGCTCCCATGTGAGCATCAAATCCTAAAAAAAAAAAAAAAAAAATAGAGCCTAGTAACCAACAGCTGGGAAGCCCCAAAGTTCCACTTTTATTTTTAAAGAAAGTCATCTGCAGCTCTAAAATAAATTCTAGAGAATTATGTTTTCTCTGGGGAAAGTGAAACAAATCATTTTAAATAAAATATAAAGACAACTTTGCCTAAAATTTTCATGAAATACCTTTTTAAAAACTCTGCAGAATATGTTTAAAAGAGCTTTAGTCAGTATTATGATGGATAAGTGTAATTCTAGTAGGTCTTATTCCTCCAACAGGCCACCCTTAAACAGTTACGTAAACTTATATTTAAATCAATAAAAGTTTGCTTTGTTTGTAGTGGAGGTATTTGTTCTTGGAATTGGTACTTACTTGCCTCAGAGATTTCTAAAGTATCACATCTTAGTGGGAGGCAAATATGGTTTGTTGTCCTACCAGTAAATGTAAACTTGCATTAAAATACAAGCTTCTTGAATCTATTCTTTATTGAGGGTTTGGGAAAAACGCTAATTGGATAGAAACTGGTATTATCATAACTCAGGAGCGTAATAGAACCTCCACAATTGTAGCTGTCTCTAATTCTATGGAGAACTGACAGACAATTTGGGGAAAATATATATACATATAACATATATATGAATATATATGAGAAGTGAGAGCTACTATGTCAGGTACAACAAAGTTTATAACAAAATACAAGCCTGGTTTTCTGTCACCAAGACTTTACCATCTCTGTTAACAGGTAACACAAAATAAAGTAATAAATAATAGAAAAGTAATAAAATACAACATTATATGGTACAGACTACAAGTACAACAAAACATGAGAGAAAGAAGATTTCTTAAAGATTCAGATATGGATCGGGCTCTGTGGCTCAACCTGTAATTTCAGCACTTGGGGAGGCCAAGGCAAGTGGATTGCCTGAACCCACAGATTTGAGACCAGCCCAGGCAACTTGGCTAGACCTCGTCTCTACAATGAAAAAAAAAATGAGTCAGACGTGGTAGCGCGCGCCTGCAGTTCCTGCTACTTGGAAGGCTGAAGTGGAAGGATCGCCAAAGCCCAACAGATCATCGCTTATGTGGCCATGAACGTGACACTGCACTCCAGCCTGGGGACAGAGTGAGACTCGAACTTCAAAAAAAAAAAAAAAAAAACAAGATTCAGATATGGAGGAAACATCTTAAAATATCAATGGAAATTCAAAGAGAATTTAAACAACAAATAGAATTTGATTACAACAAAAGAATGAGGAAGTCAGCTTGAACGCAAGGATTTTAGTAATAATATGTGTGAAGGCAGTTGCTGCCACAATACTCAACATTCTAGAGGAATGATTTTATCAAGATGACAGGATAGGAAGTCCCAGCCTTTATGCCTTCACAGATTTTAACAACTACCCACAGAGGAGAATATCTTTTTAGGAGACTGGGTATCCAGTTGAGAGGTTTCAATACCATGGCGGAGCTAAAGAATCCAAAAATAAATTTAACTTATTCTATGGAAGAAATGAGAGTAAAGTGAATGCTGGCTTTCCCAACCTTGTATAGTGCTGCCCAGGAGAACTTCTTCTGTCTGGCCCCACCCAGAATCACTAACTGTGCTGATTGATGATGGTCTTTCTCTCCAAAGTCAGCCAGTAAGAACTGGGAAGGTGACTGCTTCTTCAAATGTGGAGATGGCAATACAAGCCTTCAAGGAAAACACAAGAGAAACATGATACCACTAAAGGTACAAAATAAAGCTCTGATGGATGACTCCAAATAACTGAAGATCAACAAATGACTTGAAAACAATCATGGGAAAGAAGCTCTGTATAAACTATAACACATATAGACAACTAAATGAAGCAGAAAAATAATACATGAACAAAACGTGAACCTTAACAAAGACAAAAACCATAAAAATAGAACCAAAGATAAATTCTGGAGCTAAGACTACAATGACTTAACTGAAATACTCAACAGAGAATTAAACATCAGTTTTGATCAAGAAGATGAATCAGTATACCTAAAGACAGGCCATTGGAAATTATTCGATCAAAGAAAAAAAGAAAGAAAAGAAAGAGAAAACGAAAAAGAATGAAAAGAGTGAAGGTAGCATTCAGAATTTATGGGACACTATCAAGTAAGCCAGTGTATGCATTATGGAATTCTCATGAATAGAGAAAGATATATGGGGGGAGAAAGTTTATTTAAATAAATATTAACGGAAACTTCCCAAATCTGGGAGATAAATGGATATACAGATTCATAAAGTAAAATGTCAATACAATTTTTAGATTCTATGTATTTTTTTAAAAAGTGAAGTTATGCAGTATTTGCCTTTCCGTGCCCGACTTCTTTCATTTAGCAACAAGTCCTACAGATTCATTCATGTTTTTGCAAATTATAGAATTTTCTTCTTTTTTATATAATATTCTATTATATCCCTACACATATAACATTTTCTTTATTTATTTTTGATAGACAAAGATTACTTCTATATCTTTGCTATTGTATATTTCAAAATTGCTAAAAGAGTACATTTTTTATGTTTTCACCATAAAAATATTGATAAGCAGGTGAGGCAATGGATATAATAACTAGCTTGACACATAATTACATATTATCAAAACATCACCCATAAATATATATTATTACTTGTTAATTAAGATTTTTTTAATTTAAAAAGTTTTAAATATTCGAAAGGCAATGACAAACAGAATTTTGAAAGCATCATGAGAAAAGCAACTTTTCAAGTTTAAGAAGCTCCTATAAAAATACCAGTGAATTTCTAAGCAGAAACTTTGCAGACTAAGAGAAAGTAGAATGATATATTCAAAGGGCTGAAAGAATTTAAAAAACTGTCAGCTAATAACACTGTCCCTAAAAACACTGTCTTTCAGAAATGGAAATATAAATAATTTCTGAGAAAAGAAAAGTTGAAGGAGTTAATCATCACTTTACCTGCCTTATAAAAAGTGCTAAACAGCAGTTCTTCAAGTTGAAAGAAAAAGATTCTAATTGTCAACATGAAAACATCTGGAAATATGAAACTCACTGGTAAAGGTAAGTATATAGGCAAATTTAGAACACTCTAATATAATGATGGTTTATAAATGACATTTAGTACTACTATTAAAATTAAAAGCCAAAACTTAAAAAATATAGCTGCAATAATTTGTTCATGGGTATGCAATATAAAAAAGATGTAAGTTTTAAAAGCAGCAATATAAAATGTATATATGGGAGAGAAGAACAAAAGTATAGAGTATTTGTATGAGACTGAAGTTTTCAGCTGGGAATATTATGACTATGAGATATTTTATGTAAGCCTGATTTTAATCAAAATGAAAAAAAATCTGTAGTATATACACAAAAGACAAAGATTAGAGAATCCAAGTATATCACCACAAAGAATCCTCAAGTCACAGATGAAGACAGCAAGAGAAGAGAGGAGCAAAGGAACTACAAATCTGAAAACAATGAACAAAAGGGCAAAGGTAAGTTCTTACACAGCAATAATTTTAAGTGTAAGTAGGTCAAATTCTTCAATCAAAAAATATAGAGTGGTTGAATAGAAAGGGAAAAAACTAGAACAAAAACAAAAAAGATTCAACTACATGTTCTCTACAAGAGATACATTTACAATTTTCAGTTTTAAGAAAACACACAGGCTGAAATTGAAGGTATGGGAAAAGAAATAATCTATGCAACTGGTAGCTAAAGCAGAGCATGAGTGGTTATACTTGTATAACACAAAATAGACTTTTATTTATTTTTATTTTGTATTTATTTTATTTTTAATATATTTTCTTTTTTAAATTTTTTATTTTAAAGATGTGGGGTACAATTCAGGGTTAGGTATACAAATGTTCATTATGCAGGTACCTTTGTTGATGAGGTGTGCCTCCCCCTCGGCAGTTTTCCCACTACTGCCAATCCCACCCCTTACCCCAGCAGTTTCCTACTACTGTCAATCTCTTTCTTATGGTATTATGATAATTGTTCAAAGTCTACTTATGAGTGAGAACATGTGGTACTCAATTCTTTGTTTCTGTGATAGATCACTCGTATTATAAACTCTAAATCCATCCAAGTTGCTGCAAATTTCATAATTTTGTCCTTCTTTATAGCTACATAATATTCCATCATCTATATGTACCACTTTTTTAAATCCAGTCCTCTTTTAATGGGCAGCACTGTTGGTTCCATGTTTCTGCTATTGTGAATAATGCTGCAATACACATGCATGCGCAGGTATCTTTTTCATAGACTGATTTGAGTTCCTCCAGGCATAGTCCCAGTAAGGGGATTGCAAGGTCGTATGGAAGGTCAATTTTTAGATCTTTTAGAATTGCCAAACTGTTTTTCACAAAAGTTGTACTAGTTTACACTTTCACCAACAATATGGAAGTGTTCCCTTTTGCCCACTTCCTCTCCAGCATCTGTTGTTTTTTGAGTTATTGATGATGACCTAAACAAAATAGACTTTCAATCGAAAGTTGTAGCAAGTGACAAAGAAGGTCATTATGCAATTATAAAGGAGTCAACTTATCAAGAGAATATAACAATCATAAGCATATATGCACTCAACATCAGAAAACATAAATATATAAAGCAAATATTAATGAGCCTGAAGTGGGCAATACTGTAATGGTAGGTAACTTCAATAGCCCAATTTCAATAATAAGTAGATCATCCAGGCAGAAAATCAATAAGAAAACTATGGACTTAAACAACACAGCACTATAGACCAAATGAATAAATATATACAGAACATTTTATCCAAGATATCATAGTTTAAGATAGTTCTTGAACTATCTTAGCAAAATGCACATTCTTCTTAAGTACACACAAAACATTCCCCCAAATAGATCATGTTAGGCCACAGACGTATTATTAATAAATTTTAAAAGTCTGAATTCATATTAAGTATCCTCATTGATCACAATGATTTCAAACTAGAAATCAGTAACAAAAGGAATTTTGAAAAATTCACAAATGTGTGGAAATTAAACAGCAAACTCCGCAACAACCAATGGATTAAAGAAGAAGTCAAAATCAAAATTAAAAACCCAAGACAAACAAAAATGGAAACACACATACCAAAGCATGGGAAGGGATGCATTCAGAACAGCCCTAAGAGGAAAATTTAAAGAGAAAAACACATTAAGAAAAAAGAGCTAAATAAGTAGCCTAACTTTACACATCAAATAACTATAAAAGAAGGACAAATTAAATCCAAAGTGAACAGAACAAAATAAATAATAAATAATGGGGCTGAAATAAATGAAACAGAGACTAAAAAAATAGTAGAAAGGATTAGCAAAACTAGAAGCTGTTGTTTTAAAATACAAAATTGCCAAACCCTTAGCTAAACTAGGAAAATAGGAATGCAGAGTAAAATAAATAAAATTATAAGAGAAGATACAATTGCTAACACAGAAATTTAAAAGATCATAAGAGAATACCATTAATATATGATATACCATCAAATTGAACAACCTAGAAAAAAATGAATGCATTCCTAGCAACATACAATAAACCAATATTGAATTAATCTCAACAGAACAATAATAAGCAATAAGATTAAATCAGTAATAAAAAATATTCCAAGAGTGAATAGTCCAGAGAAAGATGGCTTCACTGGTGAATTCTATCAAACATTCAAAGAAGAACGAATACTAATCTTTCTCAAATTCTTCCAAAAAATTGAGGAGAAAAGAACACTTCCAAAATCATTTTATGAGACCACAAATACTCTGATACCAAAGTCAAACAATGACACTACAAGAAAAAAAAATACTGGTTAATATCCCTTGCAAACATAGATGCAAAAATATACAATAAAATATCAGCAAACAAAATTTAACAGCCCATTTTAAGTATCACACACCATGATCATGTGGGATGTGTCTCTGGGATGCAAGGATAGTTCAACATAGGCAAATCAATAACTATGTTACACCACATAAATAGAATGAAAAATAAAAATTATGATCATCTCAACAAAACAAAACAAGCATTTAACAAAATTCAGCATCAATATTTTATACAAACTCTATATAAATTAGGGATAGAAGTAGTGTACATTTACATATTGATAATAATAATAATAAAAGTCCTATATGATAAGCCCACAGTTAACATTATACTCATGATAAAAAGCTGAGAGCTTTTCCTCTAAGTGTCAGAAATAATATAAGGATATCTACTCTTACTATTTCTTTTCAGTATAGTACTGGATTTCCTAGTCAGAACAATTAGGCAATAAAGAAATAAGTAAATAGCATCTAATTTTTTTTAAAGAAGAGGTAAAAGGAAATCTATTTGCAGATAGCATGATCTTATATATGAAAAATTCTAAAGATTTCCTCAAAAAAACTGTAAGAAGTAAAAAATGAATTTAGTAAAGTTGGAGACCACAAAATCAACAGAGAAAAATATGTTGTGTTTTTATACACTAACAAAAAATTTTTCAAAAAATAAATTAAGAAATAATTCCACTTACAATAGCATCAAAAATAATAAAATATTTAGGAATAAACTTTTAAAGGGAGGAAAAAACTATGTGCTGAAAACTAAAAATTTAATGAAAGAAATTTTAAAACATAAATAATAAGTTATTATATGTTCATGTACTGGAAAAATTAATATAATAGTCTTTTTTCTTTTTCTGCTTCTTCATATTGCATATAAATTTTAAAATTAGATTTTCGAAATCTGTGAAAATATAATATGTTCACTAATACTGCACTGCATTTCTCATTTCTTTGGAAAATAATAACATATTTTTATTTACAAACAAAACATTTATTTTATTATTTTATGTTTTCCAATAAATACAAACAGATCTTATAAATTTTTATTGTATTTAATTCTTCTTATATGATTATTTATATTATTCTAATTGATTGCTGTTAAATTATGTGTGCTATTGGGTGTATATGTGCGGGGGTAGTGGGGGATGTTGACTTGTATCTAAAAGGAGACATCAGAGAAAGAATTTGTTTTTCACATCCACTGAAACCTATTATTGACATAACATCTAATAAATATGTCTCCTTAGTATGCTCCCCTTCCAACTTTCTCAGTCTTTTCTTCTTTTTTTTTTCCAGACGTTTTGTAGCCCTCATTTTAGGTTTATCTGTTTCTTTTTTATTAGATTGGAGATAAGGCTTTTGGTAAGACTAGAACTGAGTAAAGTTTCTTTCATAGCATAGCATTAAAGGTTACATAATATCTACATGCCATCACTGGTGATAATAACCTTGATCATTTGGCTAAGATGGTTTTTCCCACTTTTCTCTCAAATGTAAAGTCATTATTCTCTGGAGGCAGATCAGTATGTGGAGCCTATACTCAAGAGTAGTGGAATTACTTACCTCTTTGAGGGAAGTTTATTTTTACATATGTTATTTGGAGTTCTTCTGTAAGGATGACATATTTCTTCTCCGCCGTTTATTTAATTATTCTATCGTTTATATCACTGTAGACTCATGAATGTTTATTTTATATGATTCCATTTTAATTTTTTGTGTTACATTTTAAATATTTTTATCATATTTAAGTGAGCTCATTAAAATAACTAAAAAACAATTATCTTACTGTGCACTGAAATAGCAAAAAGAGAGAAATACCCATTTCTGAAAGATTTGAAAAAAATGTATCTGTGTAGCTACCTAGAGGCTGTGGTCATTTTGTTATTTTATCAGCCTCTTCTAAAACTATTAATGTATTTGACTTATCTTGAGTCAATAAGTCATATCGATTTTCTTGATCCACCCTGGTTGACTTGTCTTGCATATCCAAAAAGAAGATATTATGTTTTAATCTGGAGACATTTAAAATTTATGATCAAACTTCTGGCTGTGCTTTTTAATGTGTCTTACTCAAATTTACATTCTATAAGTCTTATTTTACCTTCTTTTCATATCCCTCCTAGAGTTCTTAAACCACACATCAAATCACGGATTTTGTGTCACGGAATTTTTATTTTAGGTATACTCTGTGGCACATGCAAAACTTGTAGTCAGTTTCCTTCTTTCAAGTATAGTTTCTTAATGTAGCAGGAAATGTAAATGCAAGCTGTGCTTACTAGAGACACACACTCACATGCTTTTATCCAAAAAAAAAAAATGCATACCATAACGTTCTTATCGAGTGAGACAAATGAACAGACAAATTGGCATATTCCCAGTGGCAAGCAGATTATCTTTCTCTCAAGAGTTTTGTGACTTACCATATTTGTGTTGATATGCTTTCTCTTTGTTGATACCGTATCACAGTGTTTTGCTCTATTTTAGTATTACCTGCCAGGCAAAATTATTCTTCTTGACAGTAAATTGTCTTTTAGAAATTCAGTGTTCCCTATTTTAAAATTCCTTTCATCTGTCATCATACTCATATTGTGCCTTTAACTAAGTTTTTCTTAAGTTTGATCAATATTTTAGATTATTTATTAAGGAGATTTACAAATCAGCCCCCTTTTCCCAGCTCTTTTCTTTCAGCTAATATGTTTTTTTTTTTTTTATTTATTAGATTTAGGCATACATGTGCTGTTTTGTTTCATAGGTATATTGCATGAAGATGTGTCTCGGGCTTCTATTTGTGGCTGTCACCCAGGTGGGGGGACATGGTACTTAGTGAATCGTTTTCAACCCTTAATCCTTTCCCTTCCTCCCCAATTGGAGTGTCCCAGTGTCTGCTGTTTCCATCCCTGTGCTCATGTGCATACAGTGTTTGGCTCCCACTTTTTTCATCCCTTCTTGCCTTCTTATTATCTTTTGATTGTTGCTTTATTTATCATTAGTGTAATATATGTGAATCTATAGAAGGCACTACTTTCCTTTGAGATTTTTCACTATAATGACATTATTATATGAGGCTTCTCCCTTTCTGGCCCACCTTAAAATTATGTTCATTATGCAAAAACTATATTTATCATCTCAGAAGGATAAAAAAGAGTATAAATTGTCTTGAAAACCCAACTTGCATCATCCAGGGGGAAAAAAATTTCAAAAAGAAGAGGCAGAAAATATGTGCCTATTATAGCTTGGAAACTTTTCCAAATAAAACATGATAAAATACATAACCAGATAAACTCCTGCCAAGGAGAGATCATTCCCTCTACTCTAGTGCAGAATGAAGTATTACACAGGAACTACACATGGTTTTTATTCATCCATAGTTACTTTGTACAAATTGGATATGCTTCCATTTCTTCAATGGATCTGGAGTACAGAGAAAACTTTCCTGTTGGAAACCTTTCCTACTCCATCAAAGAGGTACATAAATAAGTAGCTGGAATAAGTTTTAAATATTTTATGCAAGATTAAGGAAAGAGACAGTATAATCAACTGTAACGTGTTTGACTTCAGGTTCTGGATGATGCTATAGCAGGAATGGACATTGAAGACTTACTGTTAGGCAGCAAGAAAGTCTTAAACTTTAGAAGGCCAAAAATGACATTGAGTTGGTTAAAAGTCTCTCTTATAGACTCTGTCTACCTTGTAAGTGATTTGTATTTGCCAAAGAAAGTATTTAGAGAGCATACTCTTCTACTAATTGTGGAGTGATGAAGCTAAATCTACAAAAAACAAACAAACAAAAAAAGCTGAGTTACACAATAAAAAACATTACCACACTTAATTGCAGTAGCTATGAGACCTTGGAAAAATCACTTTATGTCTCTGGCCTATTATCTATAAGATGCCTTCCAAATCTAAATTTTCAGTGACTCCAAGGCAATGTTATTTGATATGTGGTTGCAAGACCAGCAGCATCAGTATCATCTGGGAACTAGTTAAATGAAAATCCTTATACCCCACTGCAAGCCTACTAAATTAGAATCTCTGGGGCTGGAGTCAAGCAATCTGATTTAACAAGCTTTAGAGGTAATTCTAATGATTATTCAAGTTGAGAAGCACTGCTCAAAGACATTTGTTGTCAGTTGGAAATAAGTAGAACACACAAATACGCAAGTCACAAGGAATAGCACCAAGTTATACTGGGAAAGTGGTTTCTCTCTACATATACAAGCAAAGATTAGAAAAAGTTTATGATACATTTCTTGCTGTGGTGCATTACGTTTTGGCAAAATCTAAACAAGAATGGATGGATCTTGGTGGTTGTCCACTTTGAAGTACTCTTTTTGCTTCTCTTGTGACAGCAGCTGTCACTAGAGTACAATCTTCAGTCTGACTCCAGAAGAACCAAGAAGGGTAGAAAACCCTTCTACAAAATCCTTGTCAAACAATAAATGCTCACATTCTCAAAATAGTGAACTTTTCCCTACGTGGCACTCTGGAGGCCCATGCTTCTGCCATGAACCTGCTGCAATTTTCTGGTCTCCAAAGCCATGGAAGTCCATTTATCTTTATGACACCTAATATCACATCACAGACTGCATAAGGTTGCCAATTCTCAAACCCCTATACTGGACCCTATTAGGAAAAGCCCCTACTGTTACAACAATGCTCACTCCCTTTCTGCACAGGGAAAACTCATGATTCAAACAAGACTCTCCCTTGACACATATAATATAAACTTTACTATACCTGAGGTTGTATTAAAAAAAAAAATCAGTGGAGAGGAAAGGGAGTTGACCAGAAAAACAAACCAGAGGTAAAATAAAAAAGATGATGTCTTCCATAAGGCAAAGGAATTGGACTATCCGGGAAAGGGGATCTAAGGACCAGTCAGCACACCTGGTTCCAAGTGGAAGGTCCACAGTCATGCTATTGACACTTTTCAACACTCTTTCTTATGGAAACTGTTCACTCAATCAGAAGTTGTAGGGTTTAATTTTAGGGGAAAAAAAAGAAATAATAATATCTTCAAGGTAGCTGGAATAACAAAGCATTACTCTCATAGTAAGCCCAAAATAAATCTTTACTGAATACATGAATGAATGAATGAAAATCTGAATTAGTGGATGAAAATATGAGCAATTCAGTTTTGTCCAATGCAAAAAGCAATACAGAGGAATAAGACTCAATCCTCATTATTCAAGGATAACAATTTTATTCCCCAATTGATTGTTTAAGACAAAGGAGATTTTGAGAAGGAATGTAGGCGTAGAAACAGTTTAAATGTCCTCAAAGAAAAGATGGCATGCATATCATCATTGTAAAATGTTCGGACTCTGGTGTCACACTGCTTGGTTTTACCACTTTCTGATGGATGACTCAACATCAGTAAGTATATGAAATGGGACTGAAAAATTAAAGTTCCCATCCCACAGATTTGTTTTGTAGATTAATAAATGAATGGATATACATACTTTGATATAATACTTGGTAAGAGCTCATTCAGTTGATTATTAACTGACTGCTATGTTGTCACAATTAGAGGCTTTACGTTATTATATAATCTTTGAATAATGCACTTTTCTAAGAGATGACAGATACTGTTTCCTTTTACCTAATTTTTTAATTGTTGATCAAAGATAAGAGGGAAAAGGAAGAAGACACCTTGGGCAGAAACTGTTGCCAACATGATAGTAGGCACCAAATATTTAAGAAGTTAAAACTCTAACAATATTAAATCTATGACTTTAAGCAGTAATCAGTTTTTTTTTCCAGTACTCAAAAATGTCCACATCTACTCAAAAATAGTAAAAATATTATTATGTTCTGGCTAAGAATATGGGTTCAGAACAAAGATGTCACGATCAAGGACTATAAAGTGTTCAGAATGAGAAGAAAATGCATGGCACGAAGTGGCAGCTGAGGAGAACTCAGGATCATATAAATGATAGAGCTTCTGCACTGAGCAATCAGTTGAAAAAAAGATTAGGGAGAAGAAAGGGAGACGGGAAGGAGGGAAGGGAGGGAGGAATGAAGGAAAAATGAAGGAAAGAAGTAAGGAAAGGAGGGAGGGAGGGGAGAGGGAGGGGAGAGGGAGGAAAGGAAGAGCAAAGAGAGAAAAAAGAAAAAGACAATAAAAGGAAAATTGCTTGTCTAAAAAGTAAATGGTGTTTTCAGAGTACACAGGAGAGAAACAAAGCCTTTTAAACCACATACTGATAAAAACTTGGCACTTAAAGGAAACTTTTAATTAAGCAGGTAAGAAAAGACAAATGTTTTTCTGAAGAAAAGTAACCAGGATCATGATTTAAAGAAATGACACTGTATAATAGAAAGGTATGAAACAAGGACAGAGTAGGAGAAGAAAATGATATCTGAAATTGAACAGAGAAGAAAATTAGACTAAAATTAGCAGTTTAAAAAAATAATTATTTCATTAGAAATACATTTTAAATTATTGTCAGTATAGTATGACATGCACGGATTTTATTTTATTTTATTTTTTTATTTTTTATTTTTTTTTGAGTTGGAGTCTCGCTCTGTCGCCCAGACTGGAGTGCAGTGACCACTCCCGGCCACCGCAGCCTTGACCTGCTGGGCTCCGGCGATCCTTCCGCCTCAGCCTTCCAAGTAGCTGGAACTGCAGGCGCATGCTACCATGCCTGGCTAGTTTTTTTGGTTTATTGTAGAGATGAAGTCTCGCCAAGTTGCCCAGGTGGGTCTCAAACCCATGGGATCAGGCAATCCACTCACCTCAGCCTCCCAAGGCGCAGGATTACAGGCTGAGCCACCAAGCCCAGCTGGAAGGACAACTTTTAGATCTTTTAGGAATCGCCACACTGTTTTCCACAGAGGTTATACCAGTTTACACTCCTACCAACAGTGTAAACTAGTGTAAGAAGTGTTCTCTTTTCCCCCTATCCTTCCAGCATATGTTGTTTTTTTGAGTTATCAATGATGGCCATCCTGACTGGAGTTAGGTGGTATCTCATGCGGTTTTAATTTGCATTTCTTTAATGATTAGTGAGGCTGAGCATTTTTTCATGTCTGTTGTTTGCTCGTATGTCTTCTTTTGAGAAGTATCTCTTTATATCTTCTTCTTTTTTTTTTTTTAGAAAGCAGGATTTATTGAGAGGACAGAAAAGCTCCCACAGTGGGAGGGGACTCTAAGGGGTTGCCCCTGTTCATATCTTTTGCCCACTTTTTAATAGGGCTGTTTACTTTTTTTTCTTTTGGCACATTTGAGTTCCTTGTAGATCCTAGATGTCAGGCCTTTGTCAGAGATACAGTTGGCAATTTTTTTCCCCATTCTGTGGGCTGTCTCCCCTCTCTCTTGATAGTTTCTTTCGCTTTGCAGAAGCTTTTCAGTTTGATGAGGTCCCACTTGTCAATCTTATCTCTTCTGACATGGGCATTTGGGGTTTTGATCAGGAATTGGTTGCCAGTTCCAATTTCCATAAGGATGTCTCTTGCATTTTCTAAGGTTCTTGTAGTTTGAGGTTTTATGTTTAGGTCTTTGGTCCATTTAGAGTTGATTTTTGTGTATGGTGACAGGTAGGGGTCTTGTTTTAATCTTCTGCATGTGGTCAGACAGTTTTCCCAGTAACGCTTACTGTATAAGTTCTCCTCTCCCCAGTGGTTGTAAGTGGAGGCTTTGTCGAAGATGAGTTGGTTGAGAAATTGAGGTTTTACTTCTGGAATCTCTATCCTGCTCCATTGGTCTATATGCCAGTTCTTGTTCCAATACCAGGCTGTTTTGACTATTGTAGCCTTATAATAATTTAAAGTCCAGAAGTGTGATACCTTCTGCTTTTTTTTTTTTGCTGAGAATTGTTTTGGCTATTTGTGGTTGTTTATGTTGCCATGTGAATTTCTGTATTGTCATTTCTAGGTTTGAGAAGAATGATGTCAGTAATTTAATGGGTATTGCATTAAATCTGTAGATTTTTGCAACAACTTAGATGAATTTAGAGTCTATAATACCCAGTGATCTATCATAGAAACAAAGAACTAATGTTCTCACTTATAAGCAGACCCTGAAGATGATCATAATATTATAAGAAAGGGATTGGTAGTTGTGGGAAACTACATATTGTGATTTCTATGAGCAGTGTTTTTGTAGTTTTCATTGTAAAGTTCTTTTACTTCTCTGGTTAGGAAAATGCTGAGATATTTCTTTTTTGTTATTGTTGCTATTGTGAATGAGATTGTGCTTTTTATTTGGTTCTCTGCTGTTTGTTGTTGGTGTATTCTCCCCAAATCATTTTATGAAGCTGGTATCACACTGATACCCACGCCAGGTAAAGAGAGGGAACTACAGGCCAATATCCCTGATGAACATAGATGCAAAAATACTTAATAAGATTCTAGAAAATTGAATCCAATGATACATCTCAAAAATCTTTGAACATGACCAAGTAGGCTTCATCCCTTGAATACAGGACTGGTTCAAAATCCACAAGACTATGAATGTAAGTAAATACATAAACAGTTGTAAAAACAGGAATCACATGATTACATCATTAGATGCAGGAAAAGCTTTTGATAAAATCCAGCATCTCTTCTTGATAAAAATCCTTGAACACCTAGGCATAGAGGGAACATAATTCAAAATAGTAAGAGCCATCTACAATAAACCCACAGTCAACATATTGTTAAATGAGCAGAAATTGAAAACATTTCCTCTGAAAACTTGGAACAAGACAAGGCTGCCCACTTTCACCCTTCCTGTTAAAGATAGTATTGGTA
>CAUYQG010144663.1:0-12368 GCA_963574415.1 Tarsius wallacei | reverse complement strand
GCACGCTACCACGCCCGGTTGATTTTTGATTTATTGTAGAGATGAGGTCTCGCCAAGTTGCCCAGGCGGGTCTCGAACCCGCGGGCTCAGGCAATTCACTCACCTCGGCCTCCCAAAGCGCGGGATTACAGGCTGAGCCACCGAGCCCGGCTCTGAGTTCTTTTTTTGATCATATTGATATTATATGGATTTTGTTTTCAAGTATTTATTTTTCCTTCTCTCTATTTCTCTAAATAGTTATGTCTCTATTTCCATTACACAAAAGAAAATTAAAGAGATTTCAGACATTATACCATTATTTTCTGTCATAGGGAGTATTTTGGAGAAATCTAGAGGCCACCTTAATTCTTCCCACTTGTACATAATGTACAGGCTTGTGTGTTTATGTGTGTTTGGATGCTAATCTAGCTCTTTATTTTAGAATATTAAAATTTCATAAATTTAGCAGTGTATGTATTAGTGTTGATCATTTTTTAACAGTCTTTCTAGAGTACAGTGTGCCCTCTCAAATCTTCAGATTCATATTGTTCTGTATTTTGTGGAATTTTTCTCTAATAAAATTTTGAATTTTTTTTATTTCCATAAAGTGATTAAGAACAAGACTCTAGAGATATAAGGTGTAGATTCACATTTCAGCTTCTCTGCTTACTATCTGACCTTGGGCAAATTCTTTAGTTTTTCTGTGCCCTAGTTTCTTCAACTATAAAATAAGGAAATAATAGTACTTACTAGGCATTAAATGAGTTAATACACAGAGGGTGCCAAAAAAATATATACACATTTTAAGAACGGAAAAAATTGTATTAAAATTGTAATATTCAATGTATACGGATTACAAAAGATGAATACAAGTCACGTGTGACCTCTGCAATTACAGAGTTGCTCAGTGGTTGCCTTCAGCGTTCAGACATTTCTGCTTATGCGAACTAAATGTAATACATAGATGACATGACTTACAATATGTATACTTTTTTTTGACACCCTAGTATGTAATGCAGTTACAAGAGCTACTGGCGTATTTTAAGTGCACATTAAGTATTAGCTATTATTATTAACTGTTTCATTTTTCTGTTACTATTCTTTTTAGTCAGTGTTCAAAAGTCCTGTGTAGTTCACAGCAAAGTGCTTGGGTCACTGGTTTCCTTATGTTATGATCTGATGGTTTTTCTGTCTTTCCATCGTCATCTCTACTTTACCTCCAGCAGTATTCTAAATCTGGAATTGTGTCAGCATGTTGATTTTTCTTCATTTTTGTCTCCTGCTGTCCTAGGTCTCTACAGAGTCCTCTACTCCTTTGTTCTATCCACACACCTGGATATTGCCTTTCTAATCAAAGGCGAGTTGGATCTGAATTTCAGGTCTGTGATCCTTGTGTTTAGGGAAATCTGTTTCCTGTTCAGAGTCTACCAAAACTTCCTTAGTATCCAGAATTTAATAGGTTTGGCCAGTGTGTTTTGTAGTTAGTGGTTTGAAGTTATAATCATGTCCTTCCTTCATGGAAGATGCATCCCACCCCCTCTCCTGTTTTTTCTTTTAGTGTTGAGAAAGGGAAGAGGTAGGAATTGCTTTTGCTCTCTTCCATCTTATCTGGAAGTGAAAGCATATTTATTGATTGAACAAGTGGTTTGCAGGAACATTGCCATTCAGGTGGAAACATGTTTCTTTGTAGATGTATAGCTGGCAAGTTGCCCATAAATATTATGGGCAGGTAGCTATTAACTGAATTATCCACTGAGCTCTGGGATTTGGAGACACAGGTTCTGTAGGATTGGGAGTTCTTTCTTAACTATTTTATGTTGGCATATCTTTTCCTGAAACTATATAAAAGGTTATGAATACCTTTTTAGCTAAATATCTTTATAGTTATACTAGATCTAGTTTTCTGAGTTTCACTCACATGAAAGCTTTTGTTTAATCTGTAAAAAAAACTATACAAAGGGAAGTTCATAATATTTTTGTTATAAGGTGATAGCCTAGAGGTTGAGAGCAGGGGTTCTTGTTAGACTGTGAGGTTTTGAATCTAAGCCCCTTCATCTACTAGTTATATAACGTGTACAAATGATTTAACCTTTCTGACCTCACATTTCTCTTCTGTAAAACAAGGCTAAGCATAGTACTTGTCTCATAAAATTATTGTTAGAATTAAATTAATTAATACATATAAAGTACTGTAAGTATGCAAGTAAAACCACTCATTTTAGCTACTGTTGTCATTTTAATTATTAATCATTATTCTTATCATGGATAATGGATGGCCTGTGTTGGGAGCAATCTGCCTAGCATAATTTTTGACTACCAAATATAAGTTGAGGCTTTTGAATGTTTTTCCACTAACCATTCTTCAGAAATGAGTATTTTTCAGGAAAGCTTACCCCAGGCACAGCTTACTGTATTGTTTCTTACCTCTATAGTTTATGTTTATTCTAGCCAGTTCATCTCCTCTTTATATGCAAGTTCAATAGAATGGCCTTTTTCATAAGAATTAAGAAACCTTTGTTCTGATGATGAGCCCATTTAAATTTGGGTTTAATTGGATAGAAAATTAAACTGAGTTTCCTTAATGGGGAATATGGCCAATGACTCTCCTCTACCCTCCCAGGGAAGAATTTTTTTCAGGAACTAAATAGCTCTATCTAGCAGGGTCTTCCTTCCTTTGGCAGTGGAGCAGTACAAAGGCCACATTGAGCATAGCTGCTGGGGAAACCCTTTTTACTTCTCTGGCTTGTAAATGCTGTTCTGTCTCTGTGAAAAGCCCTGACATCAGCTCTTGGAAAAATCCAAATACTTATGTTAGAACAGGGCTGAAACACTTGCCTGCGTAGAGAGTAATGGCTGAACTTTAGATCTGAGTTTACCAGCTGTCTCTCAGTCATGTTATGCTTTAAAAAGACAAAACAAAAAGCTGTGAGTTTCAGACGTTATCTAGAAAACTTAGGGTAGAAAGGACAGTTTAACAGCCACCTCTTGTTCGCTAGTTTCTTTTTTTTTTATTTTTATGAAATCAAATCTACCTTCAAGATAATGTGGAATTCTTACCTGCAGGGTGAGGGAGAGAAAGAATATGCTAATATTACAAGCATTAGATGCTTCATAAGTATTTGATGATGTTTGGGGCAAAATACACTATTACTGTAAACATACACCGAATTTGAGTTTCTCAGTGTTCAAATCTGTGGAGTATGGAGGTTTATTCATTCATCAGAATGCTCCTTAAAATATAAATCATATCAGTACTCCAGTGGTTTTCCATTATATTATGCATAAAGTCTAAACTTCTTACCATGGCTCACATTCTTACTTTATCTGGTCCCATCTACTTCTGTTGATCTCATCTTTTGGTCATTTTCTACGCTAAAGCCCCAGTGGACTTTGTATTTCTCAAACACTTTAGGCTGTTTATCCCTTGTGATGCTTATACTAGCTGTTTCCTTTTCCTGTAACCCGGGTCCTAGATCTTCTCATGGCTGACTCCTTCATCTCATTTTAAGTCCCAGCTCAAATGCCTCAGAGGTCTTTTTTGAATAAACTAAATTAGAGTGTTTAGTCAAATAACATCTCTTTTATTTTTCTCATAGCACTTAACCACCATTGAAATTCTCTGGTACAATTATTTGTTTGTTTAGGGTGTATCTTCTTCCTGTAGAATGTTAGCTTCTTGAGAGCAGGGGTCTTATTTGGTCATTAATGTAATTTCCAGTGTCTAGAACAGAGTCTGCCGCAGGTTGGTGTTTATGTAACTTAGTGTGCATTTGCCTGCCTGTAACAGGAAGCATAAACCATGTTTTTAAGCAATAACACATATGCTGGTTCACATAAAAAAGAAGTCTAGAGGAAGACTTCAGAGATTTCTTATTTAGGGCCTTAACTGTGTCAAGGGTCCTGATGCTTTCCGTCTTTCCATTCTTGCTGTCAGCATCAACGTCATCCTGAACTAGTCCTTAAGGATGAATGCTAAGTAGCAGTTAGGGCTGCTTGAGTCTTCTTCATTCATGTTCAGTGGGAGGGAGAGAAAAAACTTTCAGATAGTTCTCTCATAATAGTAAGGGAATATGTTCATCGATACCTCCAGTGAACTTTGTTTCCATTCTTATTGGCTCTTTTGGAACCAGTGTCTTACCCAAGAATGGAATTACCATTAGGCCAAAAAGGCCCATCACTGTTGTTGCAGATTGGGTCGACTTCTCCTGAGTCATCTGGGCTGTAAGGGAAATAGTAGATAATTGAATAAAATTGGAGTTCTCTTAGAAGGAAAGCGGTGTTTTCTGGATTGGGAATAGCTTACATACTTTATACTTCTTAGTGAAAATTTTGTTGAATGAGTGGATTCATACAGTAAACATTTATTGAATTGTCAGATATATGCTCAGCACTGTAGTAGTTCATTAAAATGCAAAACCAAATAGAACATGGTCTTTGACTTCTGACAATTTAAGGACTAGAGGGAGAGTCAATCAAGTTAACAGAATATTAAAATTGCTTTAAAAATCAATTTATTGATCAGAATTATCTAAAAGAAGGCAGAAAACGAGAAAAGGGGAAACAAAGAATAGATGAGACAAAAATTGATAGCCTCTCAGTCATGTTATGCTTGAAAAAGGACAAGATATTGTAGACTTAAACCCATCCACATCAGTGATCACATGAAAGGTGAGTAGCTAAAAAGCCCTAATTTAAATGCATATATTACCAGATTGGACAAAACAGCAAAACCCAACTATATGCTACCTATAAGAAACACACCTTTAAATTAAAGGTATACACAGTTTAAAAGTGTGGGAAAAGGTATGAAGGTAGGCCCTGCTAACACTAATCAGAGGAAAGCTAGACTACATTAATATTAGATAAAGTAGATTTAGTAGCATAGAATGTTACTAAGGATAAAGAAGGACATTTCATAATGATAAAAGGATCAATTTTAGAAGAAGGCATAACATTTCTAAACTTTTATTCACCCAATAGCAGAGCTTCAAAATTCATGATATTAAAAACTGATATAATTGGAAGGACAAATAAACAAAACCACAAAATTAATCAGTTATTGCAATATCCTTCTCTCGATAACTGATAAAAGTAGATAAAATCAGCAAGGATATAAAATACTTAAAGAACATTGTTGACCAATTTGATCTAATTGCATTTTTGGAACATTCCAACCAACAGCATAATACATTTTTTTCTTTTTGCAGGGTCACATTCATCATTTTCCAAGATAGACCATATTCTGGGCTATAAAACAAGTTTCAATAAATTAAAAGGATTCAAGTCATACAAAATATGTCTTCTGATCACCATGGAATTAAATTAGAAATCAGTAAAAGATCTAAGCACACACAATTCTCAATCACCAATGAGTCAAGGTAGAAGTCAAAAGGGAAATAGCAAAGTATTTTATGTTGGATAAAAATGAAAATACAACATATTAGAATTTGTGTAATGCCAAAGTTAACATTACTAGATGATGAATCATATTGATATCATATGTTCTCTGATGAGTGATGAAAGGGCACTTTACCACTGTGGTGTTCCAAAAACAGACCCACACATATATGGACAACTGATTTTCAACAAAAATGCTAAAACAATTCAATAGAGAAATAATGGTCTTTTCAACAAATGGTGCTGGAACAATTGGATATCTGTATGTAAAAAGTTAATTTCTGTCCATAACTCATATGCTATACAAAAATTATTACAAAATATATTGTGGACCTAAAAGTAAAATAGAAAATCATTAAGCTTTTAGAAGAAAATGTAGGAGAAAATCTTTGTGACTTTGGTTAGGTAGAAATTTCTTAGGTGTAACACCAAAAGCCTGGGCAAAGACCTAATTTCCAAATAAGGTCACACTCACAGGTACTGGAGTTAGGATTTCAATGTATTTTTGGAGAGGGTACACTTCAACCCACAACAAATGTAATGGCTCCCAATTTAGAATTTCATTTTTAATACGAAGAAAGTGAGAATATATGCACTTAGTGCTTTTTACATACTGTACAAGAAATACATCTTTCATATATATGTTTACTCTTTTCAAATCTATTGATGTTGTGATTAATAAAACAAATTCTTCTGAAAATATCATGCATTTGTTGTAACTTTTTGGTATTTATTCAGTTTGTGGATAGTACACCTATAACTGCTGTTATATAAATATATCCTTGGACTATTTTTTTGTTTGTTTTTTACTTGTAAAACAAAAAACGGAGAGAGTCTTTACTGTGTGCCACACTTTGTCACTTGGGCACGCCAGCCCTTTGTCTCACAAGATGTGTTATCACAAGAGCTTCTTCAGCTTTTGCTGCTGTCTCTTCATAAAGGTTAGACATGAATTAATGGAATTGAGCTAGGCACCAGTGTGTTCTCTCTTTTCTGTTTACCTAGTACCCACACAAACTCCTTTTATCTCTAGTGCAAACTCCCATCTGGATTCTTTACTAGAAATGAATCCATCCTAAGGAAGGAATCAAGGGGGAGTGTAGAACATGAATTATGACATTTGTTACAACATTCTGTATTTTGCTGAAAACTGGACCAACCCTAAATATTTACAGAAGGGCACTGGTTAATTAATAGCCATATCACAGGATACTTTTCAGCTATCAAAAATTATTTAAAGCTCTGCTTTCCAAATCTTTATCTTATTTGGAAGTTCAATATATAAAATAAATGAAAACAGCCAAGCTCGGTGGCTCAGCCTGTAATCCTGCGCTTTGGGAGGCTGAGGTGAGTGGACTGCCTGAGCCCGCGGGTTTGAGACCCGCCTGGGCAACTTGGCGGGCCTCATCTCTGCAATAAATCAAAAATTAGCCGGGCAGTGCGCGCCTGTAGTTCCAGCTACTTGGAAGGCTGAGGCGGAAGGATCGCCGGAGCCCAGCAGGTCGAGGCTGGGGTGGCCGGGAGCGGCCACCGCACTCCAGTCTGGGCGATGGAGTGAGACTCCAACTCAAAAAAATAAAAACTAAAAAAAAAAAAAAAGAAAACCAAGCAGCGCTGATGTGTAGGGCATCTTGAGCCCTGTCTACCCACTTTTGTTCTGTGAGGGACTGCTTTTGAATCCCTAGGATTTATGTAGCACAGTTTAAAACCAGTGCCATGCTGAAATATTTAATGCTGTAAGATATTTTGGTTTTATTAAGTTAAAGTTATCAAACAATATGTGTAGTATGCTTTAATTTTTATAAAAGACATTTTCTGTATTGTATATAGAAATCTCTAAACTAAGAAAAGGTAAGGAATATATGCATAAAAAACACTGAGTATTAAGATTATGGGTGATTTTTGTTTTCTATTTTCTTTCAAATTTTTAAAATGTACATATATTTCTTTGGAAATAAAGGAAGTGAGATATTCTTTCCTATTGAGCAGATGTAGAGAATCATTTCTTTATTGGAAACTTTACATTTTGGAAAGATAACAGTTTCATTACTCAATTCCTTGGGAGAGAGAAATTACCTTGAAAATGTTAAAAAAAATTATTAGTGGATGTGGAGAATCATTGCTTTATTGGAAACTTTACATTTTGGAAAGATAACAGTTTCATTACTCAATTCCTTGGGAGAGAGAAATTACCTTGAAAATGTTAAAAAAATTATTAGTAACAGATTTATTTATACATTATTCATGTCAGTAGTCTTATGTGGTAAGTATATTAGGATAAGCTTACATTTTTAACAGCTAAGGGAGAAAATAGAACTGAATTCTGAATTACAGAATGAACTTCGTAGAGTAGTGATTCCTAATTCTGAGATGTTGTGAGAAGAATGTAAGAATTATTAAAACACCCATCCTCCAAACTTCTAAATTCAGTGTTACCTCAGTTGTGATTCCTTTGTTTTTGGTCAAGAAAAACTTTTGTAAACAAAGTGTAAAATGGCATGCATTTAACTAATTTTCTCACTTTTTCCCCATAAAATCAGAAGTCCTTTTTTTCTATGTGGTGGTTTGAAAGTTTGAGGTATTTTGAGGTGTTCAGATTTGACACAGAAAGTGTTTTTTTGTGAAAAACTAAGTGGATGGTAAATTCTGATTGAGGAATTGTTAATATTTGAAAACAGAACCAGAGCATTTATGATGAGAAATCTCTCTAATACAAAACAAAAAATTTCATTAGAGCATTTGTTACGTATATAGCCAGCAAAAGTTTTTTTTTTTCCTCCTTTTTTGTAGAGAGAGGGTCTTGCTATGTTGCCTGGGCTAGTCTCAAACTCCTTGTCTCAAGGGATCTGTCTGCCTTGGCCTCCCAAAGTGCTGGGATTACAGGTGTGAGCTACTGCTCCTGAACAGAAGTAGTTTTAATGAGGAGGAATAGCTTCAGAAGAAAATAAACTTTTAATGGATGTAAAAGGTGTTATATAGAAGATTTAATTGTAATGATATTGTTATGATTGAGTTTTTAAATTTTATATATTATATTCATGGAACCTCTAAATTTTATGTATTATCCATAATGCATTTCTTACATAATTTAAAAAATTCTAAGTAGAAAACATGAAATGTGCTTATTTTGTATTCCATTAGAGTTCTACCGGGAAAGTGTATGAGGTTTTTATTTCTCCATAAGAAATAGATCTATATGACCAGGCATGGTGGCTCACACCTGTAATCCCAGCACTTTGACCAAGGCGGGAAGGAGGATTGCTTAAGGCTAGGAATTCAAGACCAGCCTGGGCAATATAGTGAAATGTAGTGTCTCTCTAAAATAAAAAATAAAAAATATTGCTGGGCATGGTGGCATGTGCCCGTAGTACTAGCTATTTGGGAGGCTGAGGCAGGAGGATTGCTTGAGTCCAGGAATTCAAGGCTGCAGTGAGCTATGATTGCACTGCTCCACTTCAGATTGTGTGACAGAGGGAAACCCTGTATCTACAAATATTAAAAAAAAAACTCACACATAAGGGAACCTTGAACAATTATCATAATACTATAAGAAAAGGATTGGCAGTAGCAGGAAACTGCGGGGGATGGGGGGAAGCGGGATTGGCAGTAGTGGGAATCTGCCTGGGGAAAAGGGGCACACCTCATCAACAAGGGTACCTGCTTAATGAACATTTGTATACCTAATCGTGAATTGCACCCCACATCGTTAAAATAGAAAAAAGGAAAATAATTAAAAATTTTAAAAAATAAAAATACAAAAATATATAAAAAACAAAACAGGCTCAAAAAATTTTTTTTAAAAAGGAAAAATCGATCTATATCCATTTAGTTTAAGGAAATTGTGAACATTTTTAGAGCACATAAGAACTAGGTTTATACTTTTCTGATGTCCTGTGTCTCCTTGATTAATTTTTGGCAAATCCTTATCTGTTTAGCGATGTGGCATAGGTATGGCTGTGGCTAGGCATCTTTGTATGTTATACTTGTTATGAGTGCATACCAAGTATAACACCTGAGGGTAAGAACATGCAGATACTCTGATTTGTGTTACTGTAGTTTTGGTTGTTTTTCCTTCTTGTGAGATTTTAGAAATAAAAGATTCCTATTCCTGCAATTTTATTGGCACTCAGTAAGAAATCTTTAGTTAAATCCATTATAATGTGTTTGTTGTTGTTGGATCACATTTTCTTGCTGTAGAATGCTGTTTTTATGGATGCTTTAGATTTTTCTTTAGCAAAAAAGTGCAACTAAACTGCAAAGATACTTGATTTACAACAATATGTAAGAAAAGGGAGGGTAGACTCCCTCTGTCATAGAATGCTCTCTGTATTTATTTTTTAAAAGTAATTGGACTTTATTTTATATTTTAATTTTACATTTGAATAAAATTATCGGGCTCAGATTGAAAAGTAAATGTATGTTGGAGCTTGTCTCAATGACACTTCAGTGGCAGAGGTACACGTTAATAATTAAGTCGTTCTACTTTTTCAGAAGCACAATTGTATCTTTTGACATACTTGTAGAAAGCAGCTTGTCCTAACAAATTTTACTCATTTGTTCTCACTTTACAAAATTTGAACATTTAATCATAATATATTTTATATAAAACCTTTTTGGGAAAAAGTGGCATCCCTGATTAAGAGAACTTTTTTTCTACTCTCATTTTTATTATTTTCCCCAATATATTCTGAAACAAAGGAATGTGAAATGAGATTAAGATTTAAATCCCCACGAAACAAAATCATATATTGTCCCTGTTTTATAAGTCATGAGATCATTTTGTAGAATCCAGTTTATTGCTTACATTCTTTAATGATGTTATATGTCTTCCATAAGCATAGATTTGATTGAGTGGTGTTTAATGGGATGAGGATGCTTGTTTAAGTATTTTGGGGGTCTCCTTTTTTTTCTTGCAATTCTTTTTATCTGGTTTTCTGAAATGAGTAGAGTCTAAAAAGAAACTGTATTACTATTTGCTTTGTCGAAGTAGGTCCAGGAAATGAGAAAGCCTTGCTAAGGGTCTGTCGTGTGTCTGAGTTCTTCAGTAAAAGTAGTGGTAGACTAAGCTATATTTAAGAAGTTAATTTGAGACTTTACATTTCATTCTGATGAATCATTTTTGTATTTTACACCAGAACTGATTTCCCTGGTCCTTGTCATTCTGTGGTCTGTATTGCAAGGTCCAGAGGCTTAAAACTAATAACCCCGTGAAAAATTGTCCATGAGTCATTCTGTCAGCTGTAGCTTCTGCTTTAGAGTCCTTCTAATGTAACTAATGTTTTTTATTGTATTAATTTTATTTTATATTTGATTTGATTTGATTTGGAAATCTTACTGTGTTGCTCAGACCGGAGTGCCAGAGGCATGATCATGCTTCTCCACTGCCTTAACCTCCCGGGCTCAGGCAATCCTCCTGTCTCTGTCTCTCAAGTAACTGGGACTATAGGCAGGCACCACTGCCTGGCTAATTTTTTAAAAAGTTTTTTGTAGAGACAGGGTTTCACTTTGTTGCCTAGGCTGATCTCGAACTCCTGGGCTTAAGCAATCCTGCTGTCTTGGCCTCCCAAAGTGCTGAGCTACCGTACCTGGTCTATTAATGTCTTATTGATAGCTCTGCCAACCACTTTTCATGCTTTGGATCTATATGCTAATAAAATAGTACTTCGGTAAGGCTATTTGTATTGTAGATAATGTTCATACTCTTTTTTGCCAGTACCATAATTTTTAGTTCTTTTAATGACTCTAAGCTAGATCAGTTATAAATTATAAATAGTGAAAGGATTTATGACTTTTTTTGTTGTCATTACTGGGAAGTAGGGGGGGTAGTCATTTTACTACCTTTGGCTCTGTGAATCTTACTGTCCAGAGAACTAATGATTAAATTAAAAGTTCAACTGGAGTCAGTGCTATGTACATTTCTATACTTAAGAGTTCTTATGTATTGCAGACAAATGCACTCTTTGTTGTTTTGTTTGTAATTTTGTGAAAAATAATACTACACTGGAGCAAGCTGGTTCAGATTCATATTATTTCAAATTTTAAGTATTATGCTTTAGACCACTTACGTTATTTTGTAGAAATAGATAAATGGAAAACTCACCTTACACCCCAGTCCACTGAATGCCTAAACACTTTTGATATTTTAAAGGAGATGAGGAAATAATGAACTTTTTTGCTAGTAAGTGGCAGTTATGGTTAATAATTTCAGTAGGTTTGAAAAAAAATCGCTGACCCTACTTGCCAGGAAAATTGAAAGTTTAGTTTGTAAGCTGGCCTTTTTTCTTACCCTGTGCATCTGAGAAATTTAACTTGGAGTATTAGCATTAATCTTATATAATATAACTTGATAAATTTAATCTGATTTTATCACCAGCTTTAAATTATGCACTTCTGTGCAATTTACTAAGCTGAAAAAACCTTTTGAATTGTGTTAGTTTTTAAGTGTATTTTTTCTTTTCTACTTAATTTGAATTCAATCACTGATGTTCAGATTTTATTTTTGTTCCTTCTAATAGTTAATAATAATTAAGTGGTTGCTATTTGCTTTTCATTAATCCTCAAAACAAATTTTTGAGGTAGGTACTAGTATTATCTATTTTATAGATGATACTTAAAGAGGTTAAGCAACTTATCCAAGTTAAAATACCTATAAAATTGTGAAACTAGAATATGAACCTAGTTATATTTGTTTCTGAGGAGTCCCCTGCTCCCTTGGAATTACATGGAATTTTCATTGACTGTAACAATCAATAATACTCTTCCCATCCAAGCCTGCCTATTTCTCATTTAGGATAGCGTATTTTCTACTCTAATGTTTATCATCATTCTACAAGAGTTGAGCCGTAGGATTATCTTTTTTTTTTTTTTTTTTTTTTTTTGGGGTCGCAAGGAGTCCCCCACACAGGATGGCACTGGCCCCACCCCGCCAACCCACCCGAGAACAGCGGGGCACCGGGCATGCCTACCCCCCAGCCGTACAAATAGCAGGAAAT
>CAUYQG010144660.1:0-14013 GCA_963574415.1 Tarsius wallacei | reverse complement strand
TCAGTTAAGCCAAGGCTGAGAGGAATCAAGATTTCTAAAATTGGTTTGTCACCTCACTTTGTATAAACCAGACAGTACTTATTCTCTAAATATGGGAATATGTATTAATGTGTATGTACATCTAGGACATATAGACAAGGTTTAAGAGAAGAGGCTGATTCGGCAACTGCTGCACACAGAAGGATCCACCATCCCTGAGGCATCTCAGAAAAAGGCAGAAGAGATCAGCTGGCACCTGCTCATACCACCATCTGTGGCAACAAGGCAGGCACGGGCAGTAGGGTCCATGGAGAAAGCACAGGGAGGTATTCAGGAGCTGAGCCCTGCTGGAGGAAAAAAATATGGGCCATGGCCATTTTCTCTGTCCTGGGACTCAGCAGAGACCAGCTTTATCTTGCCCAATTCTAAGCTGCCTGCATCCTGAGCAACCTGCATCCTAAAACCAAGAGGTGATCTCCGCACCCCTCTGAAATTGACCATTGTTTGCCCAGAGAGGATACTCCAAGTGCACAATACTTGGGAGACAGATGCCCTATCCCCAACCCAACCCCCTCCCCCCGCATTAGACCAAAGACACATGCAATCGGGACAGGGGACTTAGCGGCAGACAATCTGGAAGCTTTTCCTAGGAAAATGTGCTAGAGTAAGCTGAATGCTGGCAGTGAGGGCCAAGGCGGGAAAACATGGAAGGAGCCTGAGACAGACTCCCAAGGAAGCATTGGGGAGAGCCCACACTGAGACTGGACAGGGCTCCAGAGCCATGCCACCCGGTCCTGACATCCAGAGACCGGTAACTGCTGAGAAGGCAGCAATAACTTCTGGCAGAGAAACTGAGCAGACTCTGTAATGCCTAGGCAGACAAGTGCTCCAAGGTAGCCTCTGCAGAACAGCAGAACTGCATCTTGAGACCAGGCACTGATCTCTATTCTTGGAGACCTCAGAGAACATTGCCCCCAGTGCACAAGGTCTGGTGGGTAACAGTAGAAGTGGAACCCCAGATGATTCACCCTGCACCCTGAGCTAGCTACTGGGTGATAGATGCAGACAGCAGACCTTGACCGAGAAGGAGCAAGGTGGCAATATTGGTTCGTTTGTTTGGTTATCTCATTTGGTTGCTTTGTTTATTGGTTAGTTTTCTCTTTTTCTTTCCTTCTTTATTTCTCTTTCTTTGTTCTTTCTCTGTTTTGTGTGTGTGTGTGTTTCTTTCTTTCTTTTTCTTTTTGTATTTTTCTTTTTCCTTCTTTCCCTTTAAAAAAAATTTTTTTTACCTCCTTCTCTCTCTTTTCCCTCTTATAGCCTGTCTTGGACTCAGGGGCTATGCAAGCATACCTACTGTAAGCTTATATTGTTCAGAGATGGAGAGTGAGTCCCAGCTGGCCCATTCACCAGATAGCAAACATTATGACCTGCCAATAGTTTCTGAATCCTTGCAGCCCTCCTCATCCTAAGTAAGTGCTCAAAATTGTAAAGAGACAGCAAAATGCCCCACTCCCAGCCTTACTTCATAACTGAAAAAACCTGGCCCAGCTCCAGGCTTCTCCAGAGCAGTTGCCTGGCCAGCCAGCTTCCAGGACCATGGCCAACCTCCAGCGCACCTTCATTGCTGGATGGTGTGCAGCACAGCCTGATGGGCGAGACCATCAAGCGCTTCGAGCAGAAGGGCTTCCGCCTGGTGGCCATGAAGTTCCTCCAGGCCTCTGAGGAACTCCTATAACAGCACTACATTGACCTGAAAGATCACCCACCCGTTCTACCCTGAGCTAGTGAACTGCATGAACTCCAGCCGGAGTTGGCCATGGTCTGGGAGGGGCTAAATGTCATGAAGAAGGGCGCATGATGCTTGGAGAGACCAACCCAGCAGACTCTAAGCCAGGCACCATTTGCGGGGACTTCTCCATTCCGATTGGCAGGAACATCACTCATGGCAGCAACTTGATTAGAAGCGCTGAAAATGAAATCAACTTGTGGTTTAAATCTGGCGAACTGGTGGACTACAAGTCTTGTGCTTATGACTGGGTATATGAATAAGAGGTGGACCCCGCAGCAGTCTCCTGCAGCATGACTTCATGAGTCCTTGGACACAGCTTTTCATTCCACTGACTTGGAAGCAACGGGCTTGATCATTCTTTTCTAAAGTATATATACTAATAAAGTCTTTGAAAACTGGGGAAAACAAAACAAAACAAAACAAAACAAAAACCTGGAGCCCTGGCTTAAGGAAGAACAAAAGGTAGAGCGAATATCAGAAGTGACTGCTTCTCCATTTTCCACTGAGCAATAGAATTAAAGAGAAAGATAAGAGAACTTCTACAAATAATGAAAACCCAATGAAGAACTGCTGGTAATCAGAGCCCCAACAAAGAGTCAGAGCTAGAAAGAACAGTTACTGGGGCACAAACCATGGCTGTCCCTGAGAATGACAGTACCTGAAAGGTACTTGCAGAGATCGCAGAATTGTTAGACAGAATGAATTAAAAAAACAAACAAACAAGAAATGCAAGGGCTAAAATGAAATGAAATTACAACAGAGTTGAAAAATTCAAGAAAGAGTACTTAGAAATAACAGAAATAAAGAACTTCATCCAAGAAATAAATGACAAACTGACAAGCATGGGAAGCAAAATTGACCAAGCAGAAGAAAGAATCACAGAGCTGGAAGACCAAAATATGGAATTAACCCAATCAATTAAAAATGTAGAAAAAAAAACTTAAGAAGAAACTCTCCAAGAGATGTGTAATTTTATCAAGAAACCAAACCTATGCCTGATTTGAATACCTAAAATAGAAACAGAAAATACCCTGGAACAAACATTCCATGAGGTCATGCAAGTAAAGTTCCTCATCTGGCCAGAGAAATGACTATATAAGCACAATAGATTCGCAACAAGCTTGGAAAGACATCTTATGAGAAGACTATTCCCTAGACACATAGTAATTTGCCTACATAAAGTAGGTATAAGAGAACAAATTCTAAAGGCAGCAAGGGAAATAGGTCAGATTATCTACCAGGGGAGACCAATCAGAATTGCTGCAGACTTATCTGCAAAAACACCACAGGCTAGAAGGAAGGAATTGGACCTTAATCTTTAATGTTCTCAGAGATAAACAATTTCAACCAATAATTTCTTACCCAGTCAGGCAAAGCTTCATCAGCAAGGGAGAATTAAAATCCTTCCCAGACATTCAATCTCTAAGAGAATATGCTACTTCAAGACCAGCTCAATAGAAGACACTTAAAAAGGTCCTGTGCACAGAAGAAAAAAAGAAAGAAAAGGAAGACCATATACTTCACAAGATCATAAACACAGAAGCAGCAGAACACACGACAAACACACAAAAATGAAAATACACATATATATGAACACAAAAGTTAAACAAACAACAAAAACAGCCTCATAAAAGCATTTTGACAGGGACAAACTCTCACATTTCAATAATTAGTTTAAATGTGAATGGACTAAATGCACCACTGAAAAGATAGAATGGAAAGCTGGATAAAAGTTCATGACCCAGTAATTTGTTGTCTCGAGTAAACTCATCTCACCACAAAGGATACCCACCGACTCAAAGTTAGAGGATGAAAAATGAATTATCAGGCAAACGAATCACAAAAGAAGGCAACAGTCACAATTTTAATAACAGACAAAACACCTCTAAGCTATTAAAAATTTAAAAAGATAATGAAGATAAAAAACATAATGATAAGCCATCAACAAGAAATGTCCATCCTAAACATATAGCACCCAACACAGGAGTACCAGCTTTTATAAAGCAGAGACAAAGTAAACTAAAAAGAGATATTGACTCTAACACTATCGTAACTGGAGACTTAAATACCACACTAACAACTCTAGATAGATCATTGAAGCAAAAAAATCAACAAAGAGATCCAGAACCTCAACTTGATGCTTGACCAAATGAACTTAGTAGATACCCAGAACACGCCACTCAACAAGCACAGAATTCTACACATCACTGCTTGGAATACACTTCAAGATCAACCTCAATAAAGGCTCTGGAAAAACTAGATATCCATATACAGAAGAATAAAATTAGGCTCTTATCTCAAACTGTATGTAAAAATAATGGATTAAAGAATTTGATATAAAACCTGAAACTATAATACTACTAGAAGTGAACATAGTGTAAAACTCTGTAACATTGGTATTGACAAAGATTTTTTTTGAATATCATCCCCAAAGTGCATGCAAAAAAGGCAGAAATAGACACACAGGGTTGCACCAAACTAAAAAAAAAAAAAATTCTGCACAGCAAAGGAATTAATCAGCATACTGAAGAGAAGAATATATTTGCAAACTATACATCTGATTAGAGGTTAATATCCAAAATACATAAGAAAATGAAACAACTCAATAGTAAAAAAAAAAACAACCAATCAATTAGAAAATGGGCAAGGAAACTGATTTGACACTTCTCAAAACATACAAATGACTAACAGGCATATTTTAAAAAATGCTTAACATCACTGATCATCAGAGAAATGCAAATTACAGTCGTAATGAGATTATCTCACACTTGTAATGACTATTATTAAAAAGACAAAGCCAAAGTGTTGGCAAAGATGTGGGGAAAGGGAACACTTGCACACTATTGGTGAGTATGTAAATTGGTGCAGCCTTTATGAAAAACATTATAGAATTTCCTCAAACAATTAAGAATAAAACTACCATACCACCCAACAATCTCACTACTGGGTATATATCCAAAAATATGAAATCAGTATTTCCAGAATCTATCTACACTGCCATGTTAATTGTAGCATTATTCACTATGGCCAAGATGTAGAATCAACCTAAGTGTCCCACAGCAAATAAGTGAGTAAAGAAAATTTAGTGCATACACACAAGGTAATATGATTCAGCCTTAAAAAGGAAGGAAATCATGTCATTTACAATAACACGGACGAATCTGAAAGACATTATTATAAGTGAAATTAGCCAGGAACAGAGAAACAAGTATCACATAATCTCACTTAAATGTGGACTCTAAAAGTGTCAAACTATAAAAACAGAGTAAAATAGTGGTTGACAAGAGGCTGGAGGTGGGGGTAGGAGAATTGGAAAGATGTTGGTCAAAGAACACAAAATTTCATTCAGACTGGAGGAATACGTTCAAGAGATCTGTTGTACATCACGGTGACTATTGGTAATACATTTTATACTTAAAAATTCCTAAAACAGTAGATTTTAAGTTTTCTCACCACAAAAATAATAAGCATATGAGGTAATGTATAAGTTAAATAGCTTGAATTAGCTATTCCACAATAATACATATATCAAAACATGTATGCCAGAAATATATACAATTTTTACTTTTCATTAAAAACATAGATTAACTTTGTTTTTATGCTGTTCCTCACAAAATATCCACCAAGTAATCAAAGAATAAATGAGCCTTTTTTGTTCATGTTAGTCAAAAAATGAAGGGCAAATAGGTGTCCCTGTTTCATAGGCAAAGAGACTGGGAAAATAATGATTTGGGCCAAGGGAGTTGAAGGAGTCAAAGGAACTGGAGAGGTATAATGAGATCAGATAGTTAGTGCCATATCAATGTATAATCGACCTTCATTCATTTATCAATTAATTTGATGTACATATATAGATATATATATATTTTTTCTTGAGTTGGAGTTTCACTCTGTCACCCAGACTGGAGTGCAGTGGCCACTCCCAGCCACTGCAGCCTCGACCTGGTGGGCTCCGGCGATCCTTCCACCTCAGCCTTCCAAATAGTTGAAACTACAGGCACGCGCTACCACGCCCGGCTAATTTTTGATTTATTGTAGAGATGAGGTCTCACCAAGTTGCCCCAGTGGGTCTCGAACCCATGGGCTCAGGCAATTCAATCACCTCGGCCTCCCAAACCGTGGGATTACAGACTGAGCCAACACAAATATTTTTTAAAAGTTTTTTATTTTAAAATTATCAGATACAGTTCAGAGTTAGGTATACAAATATTCATTGTGCAGGTACCCTTGTTGATAAGGTGGATGCACAAATATTTACTGAGCTCTTAGCATGTATAAAACACATTGCCCTATAGACACAGCATATAAAATAACAAAGATCAGTTACCTTTTCTTATGGAGCTTACATTATTGTGGGTAGGGCTCACATAATTTTTTAAAAAATGAGTAAAAAGAAAAAAATACCAGATAGTGAGAATTCATGCTATGTAGAGAGTTATAAAGACCAGTTGGATTTTTGGCAAGAAGTTGATGGAACAGGTCAGACTGTGGGAGTCTCTGCAAAAGCCAGTGTCCATAAAGACTCTCTGGGTGAGTGGGTGTGTGCCAGTGGGTGAGTGAAAGTCCATCTGAGGGGACACTTAGGTTCATGCACATGGGGCTGTCCTCTGGAGGAGACTGCCACCCCCCACCACCCTGAGATTGGAGACCCTGGCACGCAGGCTTGTCTGCTGTTCTTGGGGCTCTCCTGAGAAAAGGTGGTGGAAAGCAGCTGCTCCTCACCACTTAGCGCCCAGCACACATCACCTGGGACACTGGAGCAGCACAGTCCCCAGGATCCATGGAGAGGGTAGGGAAAAGCTGGAAAGAAGCCCTGCCCCTAGTGAGGAAATACCAACTAGCATCATTTTCTCTGCCCTGGGACCAGGCACAGATACCACCCCCCCATGCTAGAACAGGCACAAACATGTCAGATCAGAGTGGTAGACTTGACAGCAGCGGCAGCAAGCTGGGTGAGTCCAGATCTGATCCACTCTCCTCCCACAGTAGTTCATGGGGCATCTGACCCATACTGAGAGCAAACTATCAGCCTGTGCTGAGAGCAGGAGGAGAGGGGCTGGAGATCAGAGCTGAAAGGAAGTTGGAGTCACAGGAATGACCTCAGAGCAAGTTTTTTGCTTTGTTTTGTTGTGATTTTTTTTGCTTGTTTTTTGTTTGTCTGTTTTTTGTTTTAATTTTTTCCCTCTTCTCTCTTTTCTTTCTGTTCTTGATTATGTTTTCGTACTTGCTTTGTTTCTGTTATTTAATGCTGTTTTTTTATACTTCCTATTTGTGTATGGGTGTTTTTGAGGGACAGTACATCAATAGGGGGATTTCTCTTGGTTTGTGTGTTTGCATGATTGTCCATATTTTTAAAATATTTTCTGTCTTTGTTTGTTTATGTCTTTTTTCATCTGTTAGTTGGTATGCCTCTCTGTTTTCCCTTTTCTTCTTCTCTCTCCACCTTCCTCCCATCCTCCTCCTTCCTTTTCCATTCTTTTCCTTTTTCTTACCTCATTTTGCTTTCAGGGGACAACCCATACCCCCATTGCATGGACAGATTGTAAGGTAGTGAGAAGTATGTTTCTGGGGGCCCACACACCTGACAGCAGATACTCGGATCTGCAGATAGTTTCTGAATCACAGTTCCCCCCTCAATTAAATCTCAAAACTCCAAAAAGTACAGCCCCCAACCCACAGTCCAGCTTCAGAATTGAACAAGCCAGAGTATCTACATAATGAAGAATAGGAGATTGAGCAAACAGAAGTAAAAGCTGCAAACCCATCCCTGAACAACAGAATTAAAGAAGAGGTAAAAAAGGGGGAAGAAAATCTACACAAATGAAGAAAAAACAAAGGAAGAATATGGGTCTCACACAGAGCCCTGGGAGGTCAACTGTTGAGAATACAGATTTCGGAATGCAAACAATGAAGAGGCCCCAGAATGACTTGTCTCAGTTCACAATCAAGATACCAAGATATTAACAGAGAGAATAAATAGAAATGAGGAGAGATAAGAGGAAAGAATGAAGGAGTTGAAAACTGAGATAACAGCAATAAAGAATACAGTGAATGAAATAAATAACAAACTGATAAGCATGGAAAGCAGAATTAACCAAGCAGAAGAAAGAATCTAGAGCTTGAGGACCAAAATATGGAACTAACCCAAACTACTAAAAACATAGTAAAGAAGCATTAAAAGAACAAAATCTCCAAAAAATGAGCAATTATTTCAAGAGGCCGAACCTAAGATTAATTGGAATCCCTGAGGCAAGCAGAGAAAAAGAGACCACCCTGGAACAAACATTCCATGAAATTATCCAAGAAAACTTTCCTCGTTGCATCAGTGATGCAACCATTCAAACACAAGAGATTCAAAGAACCCCTGCAAGACAAAAAAATGAGAACAACTCATAGACACATAGGAATTCCCCTACACAAAGTAAGTATAAAGGAAAAAATTCTAAAGGTAGCAAGAGAGAAAAGTCAGACTACCTACCAGGGAAGACCAATTAGAATAGCAGCAGACTTATCAACAGAAACAATTCAGGCTCAGAGAGTTTGGAGCCCAATCTTCAAAGTTCTCAAAGATAAACAATTTCAGTCAAGAAATACCTACCCAGCTAAGCTAAGCTTCATCAGTGATGGAGAATTAAAACGTTTTCCAGACATTCAATCGCAAAAAGTTTACACTGCAATCAGATCAGCTCTAAGAAAGTATTAAGCACAGAAAAAAGATAATAAAAACAACAATGCCCTTCACAAGAATGCAGGAAAAAGATTGAAAATATACATGAATCAACCCCAAAATAAAAAGAAAGATAACTTACAAATAAACAAACAGCAGCAACAACAACAAACTCCATAAGAACCACATGACAGGAATAAACTCTCACATTAAAATAATTAGCCTGAATGTGAATAGACTAAATGCACCATTGAAAAGACATAGAATGGCAAGTTGGATAAAATATCATAAGGCAACAATATATTGTCTTTAAGAGACTCATCTCACCAGAAAGGACACTTACAGACTAAAAGTAAGAGAATGGGAAACAAAATTTCAGGCAGAAAGAACACAAAAGAAGGCAGAAGTCATGATCTAAAAATCAGAAAAAATACCCTTTAAGCTATCAAAAATTAAAAGAGATATGGAAGATCACTATATAATGATAAAAGGTTCAATCCATCAACAAGAAATATCCATCTTAAACATATATGCACATAACAAAGGAGCACCAATTTCTTCTTCTTTTTTTATTATAAAGATGTGGAGTACAACTTAGGTTTAGGTATACAAAGGTGGATTATGCAGGTACTCTTGCTGATGATGTATGCCCCTCCCTCCCCTAGCAGTTTCCCTCAGGAACACCAATTTTGATAAAGCAGCTTCTAGATAAACTTAAAAGAAATATTGACTCTAACACTATCTTAGCTGGGGACTTAAATAACCCACTCATAACCGTAGAAAGATCATCAAGACACAAAAACCAACAAGGAGATATAGAACCTTAATATGACTCGTGACCAAATGGAGATAATTGATACCTATAGAACAACCACCAAACAACCATGGGGATACATTCTACTCATCACCACATGAAACATACTCTAAGATTAACCACATCCTTGGCCATAAATCAAGCATGAACAAATTCCATAATATTGAAATATAGTCATGTATCTTCTCAGAACACAGTGGAATAAATATAAATATCAGCACCAACCAAGTTTCCTCAAAACCCATAAAGACATGAACACTAAATAGCATGATGCTAAGCAACTCCTGGAAATCAAAACAGATATTAAAAAATACCTGGAAACAAATAAAAATGAAGAAACAACTTACCAAAACCTCTGGGATGCCATGAAATCAGTACTAAGAGGGGAATTCATATCTCTATGAACACACATGAAGAAAATGGAAAGATCACAATTAGCAGTCTAACAAACCACCTAAGGAAACTGGAAAAGCAAGATCACAAAAACCCTAACTTCAGCAGAAGAATCCAAATCACCAAAATAAAAACCCAAATTTGGGACATAGAAGACAAAAATGCAAAACAAAACAAAACAAAAATCAATGAAACAAAAAGCTGGTTATTTGAAAGAATAAGCAAGATTGATGAACCCTAGCTAGACTGGCTAAGGAAAAGAGGGAAAAAGCCCAAATAAGCACAACCAGAAATGCAAAAGATTAAGTCACAACTGACCCCAAAGAAATACAAATGATGATCAGAGACTACTGTGTACACTTGCATGGAAACCAACTTGAAAACCTAAAGAAAATGAAGGACTTTCTGACATCACACAACCTCCCCAGGTTGAAACAAGAAGAAATCGAGACCCTAAAGGGACGAATAACAATCCAGGAAATTGACTACATCATAACAAAACCACCTACAAAAAAAACTCCTGGATCACATGGCTTTCCAGCAGAATTCTACAAAAAATACAAGGAGGTACTGATACCAATCCTATTGAAGTATTCCAAGCAAGATGGAGAAAGATGAAACTCTCCCCAAACCATTTTTTGAAGCTAACATCACATTGATATCCAAACCAGGTAAATAACCAACAAAGAAAGAACTACAGACCAACATCCTTGATGAACATAGATGCTAAAATTCTTAACAAAATGCTAGCAAGCCAGATCCAACAACACATCTCAAAAATCATTGACCATGACCCAGAAGGCTTCATCCTGGGATACAGGACTGGTTCAACATCTGCAAACCATAAACATAATTAAATACATCAACAGATATAAATACAAAAACCACATAGTATATCATTAGATGCAGAAAAAGTTTGTGTTAATATCCAGCACCCCTTCTGGATAAAAACCCTCGAACATCTAAGCATAGATGGATCATACCTCAAAATGGTAAGAGTCATCTATGAGAAACTCACAGCCAGCATACTGCTAAATAGACAGAAATTGTACCATTTTCCCTGAAAACTGGAACAAGACAAGGATGTCCACTATCACCCCTCCTCCTTTTCAACATACATTTGGAAGTCCTAGCTAGAGCAATCATATAAGGGAAGGAGATCAGGGTTATCCAAACAGGAAAAGAGGAAGTCAAGTTATCCCTCTTTGCAGATGACGTGATTTTATACCTCAAAACCCCATGAGAATCTCAAAAACCTGCTTGCACTGATAAAGGACTTTGGCAAAGTCTCAGGTTATAAAATAAATGTGCAAAAGATATACACCAAAATAAACAAACAGAAACCCAAATAAAAAGCACAATCCTATTCATAATAGTCACACAAAAAATGAAATACCTTGGCATCTTCCTAACCAGAGAAGTGAAAGCTTTTACAACAAAAACTACAAAATGCTGCTCAAAAAAAAAAATCAAAGATAGACAATCCCCTAAGGTCCCCTCCCACCATGGGAGCTTTTCTGTCCTCTCAATAAATCCTTTATTTTCAAAAAAAAAAAAAAAAAAAGAAAGAAATTAAAGATGACACAAATGGAAAAATATTCCACTCACAGATTGAAAGAATCAACATTGTTAAGATGTCCATCCTACCCAAGGCAATCTATAGATTTAATGCAATTCTCATTAAATTACCAGTAGCATTCTTCTCAGACTTGGAAATGACAATACAGGAATTCATATGGAAACATACAACACCACGAACAGCCAAAACAATCCTCAGCAAAAAGAAAACAAAGCGGGAGGTATCACACTCCCAGACTTTAAATTTTAATATAAAACTACAATAATCAAAACAGCCTGGAATTGGTACAAGAACAGGCATATGGAACAATGGAACAGAATAGAGATTCCAGAAGCAAGACTTCAATTTCTCATCCAACTCATCTTCGACAAATCCTCTACCATCAACCACTGGGTAGAGAAGAACCTATTCAGTAAATGGTGCTGGGAAAACTGGCTGATTGAAACAGGATCCCTGCCTATCACCATACACAAAAATCAACTCTAAATGGATCAAAGATCTAAATGTAAAACCTCAAACTATAAGAACCTTAGAAAATGCAGGAGACACCCTTATGGAAATTGGAGTTGGCAATCAATTCCTGATCAAAACCCCAAGTGCCCATGCCATAAGAGATAAGATAGACAAGTGAGACTTCATCAAACTCACAAGCTTCTGCAAAGTCGAAGAAACCATTTAAAGAACAGGGAGACAGCCCACAGATTGGGAAAAAAATATTTGCCAACTGTATGTCTGACAAAGGCCCAACATCTAGGATCTATAAGGAACTCAAACATGCCAAAAAGAAAAAATCAAACAGCCCCATTACAAAGTGGGCAAAAGATATGAATAGACACTTCTCTAAAGAAGTCATACAAGCAGCCAACAGATACATGAAAAAACGCTCAGCCTCACTAGTCATCAAAGAAATGCAAATTAAGACCACACTGAGATACCACCTAACTCCAGTCAGGATGGCCATCATCAACTCAAAAAATAACAGATACTGGAGAGGATGAGGGAAAAAGGGAATATTTCTACACTGATAGTGGGAGTGTAAACTATTACAACCTCTGTGAAAAACAGTTTGGTGATTCCTAAAAGATCTAAAAATTGACCTCCCATATGACTCCACAATCCTCCTACTGGGAATATTCCCAGAGGAACTCAAATCACTCTATGAAAAGGATATCTGCACACATATGTTTATTGCAGCATTGTTCACAATAGCAAATACATGGTGCCAACTGTGCTGCCTATCAAAAGAGGACTGGATTAAAAAATGTGGTACATATACATGATGGACTATCATGCAGCCATAAAGAAAGAGAAAACTATGAACTTCACAGCAATTTGGATGGACTTACAGTTTATAATATTGAGTGATCTATCACAGAAACAAAGAACTAAGTATCACATGTTCTCACTTATAAGTGGGCTTTGAACAATTATCGTAATACTATAAGAAAAGGATTGGCAGTAGTGTGAAACTGCTGGGGGGTGGGAGGCAGGATTGACAGTAATGGGAATCTGCTGGGGAGGGGGGCACATCTCATTAACAAGGGTACCTGCATAATGACCATTTGTAAACCTAACCCTGAATTGTACCCCACATCTTTAAAATAAAAAAATTTAAAAAGGAAAAAAGCATGACGACTTTATTTTTTAATATACTTTAAATGTCAATTGTATATATTTAAGGTATACAGTGAGATGTTTTGATATACATATACATAGTGAACTATGATTATGGTCAGGCTAATTATCATATTCATCTCTTTATACATCTCTTTATCATATTCATCTTTATACAGTTACCATTTTGGGGGAAGTATGATGAGAGCATTTAAGATCTATTCCTTTAGCAAATATAAAGTATATAATATGCGATTATTAACTAAAGTCCCCAACTTGTACATTAGCGCTCTGAAACTTATTTATTACACAGAACCAAATTCTTTGACTATCAGTTACTAAAAATCTCTACCTCCAGCCCCTGGTAGCCATCCTTCTTTGTTCTCTGCTTCTATGAATTTGACATTTTCATATTGCGTATATAAGTAAGATCATACAGAATTTGTCTGTTTCTGGCTTCTTTCACTTAACGTAGTGTCCTATAGGTGAGGATGGTCATATGCGATTGGATGGTCAGGAAAGGCAATACTTATGCTGAGACGAAAACAAATCCAGCCATGTAAAAATCATGATAAATAACCTCAAAACAGCTTGCTGAGCATGATAAATATGTACAATTTCTATTTGTCAATTAAAAATAAATATATCAGAAAAAATAGCATTCTGGGTGGAGAGAACATCAGTGAAATGTTGCTGAAGAATCAGATTGATGAGTTCAAGGCAAGAGAGAAAGCTAGAGTAGCTATAATATAGCGAAAAGGAGGAGAGCAGTATGTGCTAAGGCCAGATGAGTTGGCAGGGACTAGATGATCTAGGGGTTTGTAAGAAGTTTGAGTTTTATTGTAAGTCAATGAAAAGCCATTGAAAAGTACTGAATAATCTGATATACACTTGACGACATTTTAAAACACCGCTCTGTGGTGTGGAACGCAAACATGGCGGCTCAAGAATGAAATCAAGCCCAATTGGAGACCATTGCTATCGAGCAGATGAGAGACAGTAAGATCTTGGACCAATGTGGTTAATGAAGAGAGGACGCAGGAAGAAGATGGGCTCAGACTGAATTACTCATGCCAATAAAGGCTTATGGAAAAACCTATGGGATGTGGCCCTACAAAGCGTGATAAGTTGCCAAGCATTTGGAGCACAAACACATGTGCAGCAACGAATTTTTTGTT
>CAUYQG010144655.1:0-25748 GCA_963574415.1 Tarsius wallacei | reverse complement strand
TCAAGGTCCGCTTATGAGTGAGGACATATGGTACTCTGTTCTTTCTCTTATTATTTAAGAAATGCATTTTGTAAGGCTATGACTGCCATAGAGGGTGATTCCTCTGAAGGATCTGGGCATAGTCAGTCAAAAACCTTCTGAAAGGGATTCACCATTCTAGATACCATTAAGAATATTTGTGATTCATTAGAGGATGTCAAAATATCAATATTAAGAGGATTTTGGAAATAGTTAATCTCACCCCTCATGGATGGCTTGGGGGGGTTCAAAACTTCCATGGAAACATAAAAATCATCAAGGGAAAACACAAATTGCATAGTCAGACTAAATCTCAGAGAACATCTATGCCCAAATGCTGCATCACAGAGTGGGCATGCTGGAATGACTTTATTTAAAAGACTAGGGACTTTATTAGTTAACTATGATTCCTTGCAGAGCTCAGAAAGTACTCCTTTTACTCAGGAATAAGAAATCCACTGCTAAAGGGAGACTGACATTATTGAGCAGCTGAAGGGTCTTTGCAAGTCAAGACTGACAATAGGGAAGGCATCTAAGGAATTCATGCTTCTATGTCAGTAGGCATCTATAACAGCACAGACCAGGCAGTTCTCATTGTTCTATTGATCAGCAAAGTTAGAACAGTAGCTAGGGTACTCTGAGCCACAGGGATCTGTGGCAATGGCTCATAGATTATGGTGGTAAGAGGAATTGAGCTGCTGAGCAGAAGGGTGACATCAGCGGCAACAGTGAAAAAAAACCACAATTATTTACTCATCTTGCTCGTTTTCTGCCCTAGACCTAGGGTCAGACATGAATATGTCTCTAAGAACCCTTGGGGTCTTTTAGTAGGAAATGGCATTCTGAAACCACCATCTGGATGCTGGGAGTGCAACCCCTTTGGGTTGATTGTTGTTTCTAGCTTTTTCAGTGCACAGAACTAAGAAAAATGATCATGAATTCAATGATAGTTTCAAGTCAAATTTGGAACCACATAAAGGTTTTAGGAATACAATACTATTATACCACCACTATTTTTTAAAACAGCTTGCAGTTTTGTTTTTGTTTTGTTTGCAAATGCCATCTCCAACCTCTCCTTTATTTTTATAGTTGTACTACATCTACACTATTAAATCATATAGCTATTCGGTGCCACACTCTCTCCGTTATAACTCCCATTTAATTTTAGTTCCATAAGTAACTATATGTTTTCTTATGGTTGTGCTATATATGCACTATCAGAGCAGAAAGCCATTACATTTCATCATCTTCTTTTTAACCTCATTTAATTTTAGTTCTACAAGGAGCTCTATTTAATGTCTACCATCAGTCCTTACGACAATGTCCCTCTATTTTTTTTGGTTGTCCAAAGCTTGTCCTGTGGGGGATTTCTCAGGAAGGGCTTATGAGAGTATCAGTCTAAACCTCTTACACATGATGTCAGTTTGTGCCCTTTATACAGACATACTTCCCTCTTAGAGGTACACATGGGACTTAAGGTAGGAGGTATTCAATGTGTATGGAAATTTTCCACCAAGGATACCTGTGACTCCAATATGGGCCAAGAGGACATGGATAATGGAAGGGTCATTCACAGGGTTTTGCCACTGTCCCCGACTTCCAAGTACCCAGGGTCTAAGTTGTATGTGAGATAATAGTTATTGCTGTGGCACATATCTATGGAAAACTGAGATTTGGCCTTTTAGGATAAAGATCTCAGGGTAAAATGAGGATCTGAGGGGCGATCTTTCACCTCAGACACAGGTTTCATGCTGATTCCTTTCTGTTGTGCAAACAGACTAAAGTTTGGCTTTGTTCACAGACTAGCTGTGTGTCTGCAGAGTATTTACTTAAATTGCTCCAAGTCTTGGCTATCTCAACTATAGAATTAGAAATGAAAACATCAGACTCACAGAGATGTTTAGGAGACAATCCACATGAAAGCATTCAGCAACATGCTCAAAAAGCTATTTTCCTTTTCTTTCTTCCAACTCTGTCCCTGCCTAACTTTAACTCCTTCTTTTTTCTTTTCTTTTTCTTTTTTTTTTTTTTTTGAGTTGGAGTCTCATTCTGTCGCCCAGACTGGAGTGCAGTGGCCTCTCCCGGCTACCGCAGCCTCAACCTGCTGGGCTCCGGCGATCCTTCCATCTCAGCTTTCCAAGTAGCTAGAACTACAGGCGTGCGCTACCACTCTCGACTAATTTTTTTTTTTTTTATTGTAGAGACGCAGTCTCGCCGAGTTGCCCAGGAGGGTCTCGAACCCGCAGGCTCAGGCAATCCACTCACCTCAGCCTCCCAAAGCACGGGATTACAGGCTGAGCCACCGAGCCCGGCTTTTTCTTTTTTTTTTTTAATTTTAAAGATGTGAGGTACAATTCAGAATAACCCCTTCCTTTTTCTTAAGAGTCTCAAGCACACCTTTTGGTTTCTGGCAAAGCAGACATTGTTTTAGACATAGTTTCATACCAAAAGCCCTCTTTTCTGATGTTCTTTATTATTTCTGGCAATGAAGTTTTTAAAACAAAGTGTGTATTGGAGCACAGACTCATCATTAATCAGGTGTTGTAGTACGGTGGCCCAAGGGCACCAGGGATTCCTGCATAAAAGGCAAGCCCAAGCTCTGAACTTCATGCCCTTCAGAGGTGAGGAGAACAGCCAGCCACCACGATGCTCTCCCCAGTGATGAAACTGGCATCTGAAGAGCACAGGAAAGACACAAGCCCTGCACATTCCTCAGGCCGCCCCACTCTGCAGGGAAAGAGGAGGAGGGGCTGAGATTAATAACACCTTCCCCATGAGCCCTGTACTCCCGGGGAATGTTGTAAAGTCAAGATCCCCATGGGGATGAACAAACGGCTGCAAGTAAAGAGATGTGGGCCCTGTAAGGACCTCCAGAGTTTATCCCAGGACTGAGTAGATCATCAGATACCAGAAAGGGGAATGAATAATGGCCTCCGAAGCAGAGTATGTGATCTTTTATCAATCATGAAGGCTCTGAAGTCATGTTAATCCAGATTCATGAGGCACACTGCCTCACCACAACCTACCTTTGTACTCCGAAGATTTCCTTCATATGGCACCCAATGGCCAGGTCCTGAGTGAGCTAAGGGAAAGGTCAAAAGGTTAGTGCAGCTCATACCAATGGAGTCACATGGGCTCTAACTCAGGTGTCTTTGTGGAAGGACTGCTGGGGGACATTTCAGGATGGCCCTTGATCAAGGACTGATTCTGATTTTGCTGCTGATCCTAAAGGCTGTGGATCAGAGAGTCCAAGCAAAAGTCCACAAGTCCAGGTCTGAGAGTCCAGGTCTCTGTGGGAGATGGTCTGGAAGGAGACGGCACACTGCTTAGTAAGAACAGGAGCTGTCCTTGGTCCTCACCACTTGGCTGAAGTCTGTGTCAATGATTCCTGGTGTCAGACAGTTCACCCGAATGTTCTTTGGTGCCAGCTCCACTGCCAGAGTCTTGGTGAGGCCCAAGAGGGCTGTTTTACTGACACTATAGGCACCCAGCTTCTGTGGAAAGACAGGGAAATTGATTAATAGTCTACAATTGAGGACAAGGAAAAGTCACATGGATCTCCTAGGTTCTGCCCAGGGAATCTATCCCAACAACTTCTCCAGATCATAAGCCTGGGAGAAAATGCCCAAAACAGACGGTAAGAGGCTTCTACTAAGTGTATTTATGTAAAAGCCAAGGTCCGTGACACACTATGATCATTTTTGCGTGAGTAGTCCTAAGAGAGGAATTATCAAACCTTAAATAATTCCATGCACCCAATTTGCTAGATGAAATAGGAGTTTCCTCTCATCTAACCTGGAACCAGATGGTCATACTTACAGCAAGTTGAATATAGGCAGCAATTGAGGAGACCAGGACCACTGAACCTTGCCTGGAAAGATAAAGATGGGATGGCATATGAGCTAAGGACAGTTATCTTGTGTGTGAGAAGGCTGAGGGGTGGAGGAAAAAGGAAGAGGGGTGGAGGACTGTGTGAATGAGACTAGCTTAGATCTGGTGGTATTTACCTCCATTTTATTCTAGGTGTTCGATTATGTTTCTCAAATTATATTGCCAGAGGAACCATCCGGGTCTGGATTTTGTTTTTGTCAGAAAAACTTTGACTACAGATTATATTTCTTTAACAGTTATAGGATAATCAGGTTTTCTATCTCTTCAACAAGTCAGTTTTGGTAAATTTTAAAAATTTGTCCATTTAATTACAATTTCAGTACAAATATAAATTTGGCATAAAGCTTTCTGTCTGCCATTATCATTTTCTTAGTGTCTTTTATTGTCTTCAGGATCTTTAGTGATGTCTTTTGTTTCTATTTCTGATATTGATCATTTGTGTCTTTCTTCTTTTTCCTTGATCAGTTCCGCTAGAAATCTGCCAAAAGCATTAGTCTCTTAAAAAATTTTTTTTGGTCTTTTTTGTCCTTATATTGTATTTTGTTTTATTTTCTATTTACTTCTACTTCATATTATGCTCTTTCTTCTTTCTGTGCATTTACTTTTTCCCCTGCACAATTCCAGTTTTGGCTTTTATTTAACATTAACAATATGATACTCTAGCTAACCGTTATTGTTTACAATCCAGAAAAACATATACTTTTACTTCAATATCTGTAAAGAGGGATTAAAATGTACATTTTAAATGCAGCAGTTGAGCTGAGTGCATTTTGTATAATGTGCTGACGTTTATTTGTCCTACTTTCATTTTCTAATTCCTAATCTTTCCTAAAACTACAACTTTCCTAGAACTTTGTATAAATAAACTTCTATAAACTTAGTCAACAGAAATACAAAACTTACTAAAACATATCATTGTTGTCCAAAGTAATTAGATTTTAAAATTTAATTTGATTAAAATTTCAGCTTGATTATCTTAATTTTAACTACACTTACTAATATACTAGGATTTATGTCTAGCATCCTATTTTGCAATTTAAAAAATTCCTCCAGTTCTTTGCTTTGGTTCCTGTCACTTCTTGCTTTCCTTTTGGTTTTTTTGTTTTTGTTTTTTCATTTTCGCTTCTGTATTAGTTTGAAAATACACTGCATACTCTGTTGCCATTCTTGCAGCTGTTATCCTAAAAAATAAAACAGGCCTGCTTAGCCTATCTTTTAAAATTAATATTCTTACCTTCTCTCTAGCAACATGAAAACCTTATAACACTTTAAACTCCATTTCTGTCTTCCTGATTTGAATAATATTTTTGTATAGTTTTTGCATATTTTAGCTCCACAAAGAATCATTATTGTTTTTTACAATTAGTGATTAAATTTGTTCATGTTACTATATTCTGTTTTTCATTCTTACTTTCATCTTGGGTTTTTCCATATGAGATCATTTTTTTCCCTACTACCTGAAGTATGCCATTTAGAATTTCCTTTAGTGAGAGTCTTCTGGTAGCAAACTCTATTTTTGTTTTCTGAAAATATTATAAATTTGTGCCATTTTAAAATATATATATTTAAAAGATATAGAATTATAGTTTGATAGTTAATTTCTTTCAGTATACAGGAAGCTCAATTTAAACTGAGTTGTGAAGAATTGTTAGGAATTTGGCAAGCATATATGAATAAATAGAAATAAGTTAAGTGGAACTTCCTTAATGAACTCCTGTCTCGTCTACAAGGTTAGAGAAAGCAATCTTTTACTTGCTCAGATCTCATAACTAATAATATTAGTAGCAATAATAAGATTAATAATGTTTACTATAAATATGGAAACCAATTTAATTATTATCACATTATATGATAATTTATACTGAAGATAATATTCATTTTCAAATAACACTTATCGTTTAGAAAAAATAAATTGGCATAGTCTGCACTATGTGTTCTTTGCTTGGTAACTGATCTACTTCATCACATCAATTATTGTTCACAACGGGTCTACTAAGCACCATTATTCCCACTAGTTAAGAAAATGAAGGACTGGAGAGTTTAATTGCAAGCATATACAGCTAATGACAGCAGGTATCTAAATGTAGGTCTTTTTGACTCCAAAGCCCATGCTGTCTTCATTACACTAGCAGTCTACAATCAGTTTTGCAAAGCCAGAATCTGCAGAGGTGCCCAGGATCAGCAAACAGGGAACTAGGCAGACACCAAATGGTTGAGCAACAGCTCCCTGTCCACATTTCAACCTGGGCATGTCTGCTTTTGTCTGTTTTATATATTGAGCTCTTAGGGCGGTTATTCTTTGATCAATAGCTCCTGCTGTTTAAAAAAACAGTTTGAAATCCATTGTATTGGGTTGAACCACATAAATTAAAGTATTTGCCCATTTTCTACCTACAAAAAAAGATATTTTAAAATATGGTTCAATCTGAAACCACATCATGCCAGCATTAGGGCTGGAAGGGGCCTTAGAAGTCATCATTAGGTAGAAGTCCTGGTTATGTTTCACAGATGATCATACAGGTCCATAGAAGCCCAGCCTATACCTCAGTATGTGCCTGCCGAATTCAGTGACTACTCCAAAATGTATTTGGGAAGAATTGAAGCGAAGAACAGTTGGAAGAGGGGTATTAAGGTCACATCTACAAAGCATTTTGCCCGAGACTGAGAAAACCTCCACTGACCATTTGAAAGACGTGAGGGCAATGCTGGTGGAGATATCTGTGTGGCTCTGATCTTCAGAGAAGGCATGACAAAGCAGGGCGAGAAGTCTGAGAGGCTGGGGTATGGTCAGAGAGATCCATTTTGGAACAGGAATGAAACTGGCTCAAGTTGGAGGAGGGGAATGGGTATGTCTAGCGCACCTTCAGTAGAAGCTGTGTTCCAAGAGTAGACAGACAATGAAAAGTTTCTACGGTCGGGCCTGAAATCCAATGAGTGAAAAAAGAAAAAGCTCCCTGGAGCACAGCCAGATTGTTCCTCTCCCAGGGCAAATGCTGGAACCTGGGAACATACCAAGTCATTGAGACCAGTGGGAAGTTGGCAGCAAGAGACAGCCCCAGGTCCACCCCACAGGTGAGGATGGAGCTGGTCAGGTAGGCATCTACCAAGGACGGTGGAGAGAGACAGGGAAGCAGGCTTTCTAATCTGGAAATTAACTAACAGGGGATAGGGGAAGGTGGGAGAGGACAGGGTCAGTGTGATAGGAAATGGGAGGGACAAGAGTTAAGCAGGATTTGGAAATATGATGGCTCTGGTTATAGATAGGCTGAGGGTGCTTCAGGGTCATCATCCTGGACTCTTGTGGCCAGAGCTCCTGCCAGCCCAAAAGAGGCACTTTCATTTCTCTGATTCCAAGACAGTTGTGGAAACTCTGGAAGCTTCTGTCTGTAGATCCCTCCTCTAGCCGAGTCCTTACCAGACTCCCTGGGCACTCTAGATATGAGAGAATGACACGAATGGATAGAATTCTTCTGTTTTTTTAGCTGACCTATAAGTCTGAAAATCAAACTCGCATAATTCTTGTATTTCTGGCTCAGCTAAGCCTGTTTCCCAGTGGGAAGGTCTAACTAAAATCTGGCTGCTCGCCTTCTTGTTCCTTTGTTCTGTTTAATGTCAAGCAACCACCTCCCTATTTCCCTTCCTCACCCTCACCCTGTCTTCTCCATGTGGGGCAGCAGCTGGCTCAGTAGCAGGGCTGGGGCCTTCACATTGATGTTCAAGATCTGAAATCAGAGCAAATGAGGGGTGAGGGAAAGGAGACACAGTCAGTTCAGTGTTTTCACCATATTGGGAAATGTACCACATTAGAATGTGGTCATGATGACCTTTGACAAGAGGAAGTGTGCAGTGTTGGCTTTCCTGGGCATGCAAGAAATAGGGAGGGAAGGTCCTGAAGATGTAGGAGTAAAGGGGACCAAGCTGAGGACTCTTCAGGCAGAAGACCTCAGAGTCTGCAGGATGTCTCTCCATGTCTCCAAGGGCTCCGGTTCCATCTGGAACAGAGGAGGTGCCAACAGCTAAGTCTGGGGAAAGCCTGGATTTCAGGGTTATAGCCTAGACATGCCCGTATTGGGGATTAAGCATCCCTGAGCAGAGAAAAGAGTCATTCCTTTCATTTTGGCCCACATTTTTGCGATGATTTATTTTGAAGATCTGGGGCACAATTCAGGTTTAGGTATACAAGTGGTCATCTTACAGGTAAAGTTTGGCCTCTCTTTGGTCTCCACTTCACCTGGGTTGAGATCAGGTTTTTGGCCACTTCCTGCAGATCTGTAACACTGTTCACAGTGGGGACCAGAACTGCAGTTTAGATATTCTTATCTCCAACTATCATATGGGGAAATTGAGGCTCAGGGAACCCCAGCACCTGGCCTTGTTCTGCGCTATTGGGTCTGTGGTGGGAGGATGGATAAGTGGGAACTGAGGACCAGTTCTGGGTGTGTGAGACAAGATAGAGAGAGGATTACACAAAAGGAGAGGATGAAGTCCAACCCACCCTCCACTGGCGTCCCCAGGCCTCACCTTGTCCCAGACCTGTTCGCTGCTTCCCAAGGTACTTCCCACCAAGGGATTGACCCCTGCCACACACACCAGGAAGTCCACACTCCCACAGTGTTCGAGGGCCTGCAGACAAGAATGGGGGACATAGAGGACCAGGGAGAGAAAGATTTCTGCTGCCATGGGAGGTAACTCATGTTTGGTGTTCTTGGAACTGAGCCTCGGTCAAATCCAAAGCACAGGAGAATGGCATTAAGGGAGGATGGAGAACCATCTCATTTCCTTTAGGAACCAGGCATTGAGCTTCTGGACAAAAAAGGGGAGAGTATCACCCCAGGTACCCTTTCATGGTCTCCTTTTAGTCCCAGGAACTGTTAACTGTCCATCCCTAAACATATGCCTCATCTGCACTGTGTCCTGAACTCTCTTTTTTTTTTTGAGTTGGAATCTCACTCTGTCACCCAGACTGGAGTGCAGCGGCCGCTCCCGGCCACCGCAGCCTCAACCCACTGGGCTCCGGCGATTCTTCCGCCTCAGCCTTCCAAGTAGCTGGAACTACAGGCGTGCGCTACCACACCCGGCTAATTTTTTGATTTATTGTAGAGATGAGGTCTCACCTGTCCAGGCGGGTCTCGAACCCGCGGGCTCAGGCAATCCACTCACCTCAGCCTCCCAAAGGCGCGGGATTGCAGGCTGAGCCACCGAGCCCGGCTTGGTGTCCTGAACTCTCAATGTCCCCTCTCCATTTCCTCGGACACTCTAGCTCTGACCATAAGACCAGGACTCCCTTCCCTACAACATTTCTGTCTCTTCAGCCCCCTCCTCAGGGATCTTACAGAAGGGCCTGGCTGATGCGCAACACAGACTGGTGGAGAAACAGACTTATTCTTTCCCACCTACACATTCCCACCTCAACATCTCCCTAAATCCTAGGCCATAGGCACACCCTTTCTGAGCATGTTCCTTCTCTGCCTAGGTCTGCTCAGGGGAGACTGGGCCTCCTGGACAGGCGTTGAGTGCTACATAGCTGACTTGATTCGTGTGATGGTGCCTTTAGCCCTCTCCCCTAGTGTGGATCAGCATCGAAATCCCAAGTCTCTGTCTGTACCTCCTTCTATGACCCTCACCTTGGCCACTAGGCTCTCCCGGTCCTGGGCCTTCCCCACATGGCACACAGTGCCGGTCACGCTCAGTCCCTCTCCCTGCAGTGTAGACACCGCCTGGTCCACGTTCTGCTGCTTCCGGCTGCTGACAACCACATGGGCCCCATCCTGTGCCAGACGCCGGGCGATGGCGAAGCCGATCCTTGGAGCAGAAGTGGAGAGGTTATGACAATTCAGCCTTTTACTGAGCCTCCTCTCATACTGCATTTCTTACCCTGAGGCACCAAATGAATTCTCTCTACTAACTCACGCTCTACTTATGGATGACCAGAGGACCAAAAGCAGTAAAGAGGAAACCATCAATCCACAGATGTATTGGACTTCCTCTGTCCACACCGTATCATATGCAACTACTGTGACAATTCATCCTCAGTTCCTCAAAGCCTTTGCTTTGCAGCTGCAACCTGAGAGCTCCCTGCCTCGGGTCTGTGAAACCACTGAGTGCTCACCGGCATGCACCCTGGAAGTATAGGGCATTAACACAGGCAGGGCAACTCTTGACTCATGGAGGAAGGACACACAATGGAGGAGTTGATGGATGCCTCTGAGATGCATTTCATGTTTCCGAGAGGACCTGTGGAACTCATCACCCAGTGGCCTGTAGTGGGCCAACCCAATAACACACCATGCTCAGGTTTTATCTCCTTTCCTAGTTTCCTCTGCTGTTCCTCATTGCTTCTCATTAGAATCACATTCCCTCAAACCTGCTAGCACTGAAGCCTAGTAGACTTTTCTTTGTGGTGATGAGCCAAGAGAATGAGGTCAACAGAATCCAGAGACACCCACAATTCCCAAATTCTCACCCGTTTGTAGATCCTGTGATCACAGCAACTTTGTTGGCTAGTTTGAGCCTATTATTGGCTTCACTGCTGGTGCTCTTCATGGAGAGCGGAGTCACAGCGGACAGGAGGCCCCTCCAACCCTGGGTCAGTGGCCTAAACATGGTGGTTTCTGTTTGATCTTCCTCTTGGTGAGCTCAGTCTTGGAGGGAGGCTTCTAGAAAGGCAAACACAGTTCCAGTAATCAGTTGCTTTAATTGGGGATATGAAGTATCATCTCTCTCATTGGGCAAAAACTAGGTTGGTCTGGAAATCAATCCTCGAAGATCAGCCTGGAGCCAGCTCCTTGAGCCCTTCCATATAATGATTTTATGAGCACAGAATTTCCTATATTAAATCTCTTATCTTTAAACAAACTGAATTGGTTTCTGTTATCTGGAATCGAATTATGACATATATACACACAGGTTTGAGAAAAGAAAAAAACTTTGAATGCAAATTTCTGAGGAATGCAGTCCTTTTACTTATCTGGCCCTGAAAGACGTTAAAATGAGATTGCAATCATGCCCTACTCTCCGCTTTGAGCTATGTATTCATCTCTTGAAACTGCTTGCTTATCACCACAAGTAACTATAAGTTAACCCTGTAGCTTAACAATGTATAGCCAATCATTAATCAATGTTATGTCTATAAACCAGTGAGAACTCCTGACAAACAACTTTGGTTCAGTCCACTTCCTGTCCCTCTCTCTTGCCTTTAAAAATATACTTGTAACTGCTGCTAATTGGAGTGTACATTCAGGGCAATTTGAATCTATGTTCCGGTCTGCAATCCTCAAGTTTGGCCCAAATAAACTCTCTACTTATATTAATTTTGCCTCAGCTTCTTCCCTTTAAGCCAAGACATTCAATAAATATATATTCATCAAGAACCCATACGATAGCTAACATCTATTTAACAATTGTATTGTGAGAGGACCAAATAAATTAAGATGTAAAGGAATTTGTTAACTGCAAAGTGCCTAAAATGCAAGCTGTTCAATGGCTGCTTAAGGGTGATGCGTTTTATCATTTTATCCCCCATGGGTCTCCAGCCTCAAATCTTGTGAACCACTTCACTCCCTGCTTCCAGTTCTCTGCTCTGGCTGCTTTTCATCCCTTAGTCTCTTCTTCCAGACTTATCTTTGTTTCAGAAAATGGGGGTGGGGGTTTCCTTCTGACATCCCAAAGCTAATTGATTGTCTCCTCTATGTGACCTAATGGCCCTCTATGCTTATTCTTCTTCTAATATTTATCTCCCTAACCCCATGACCATGTTGCATCTGTCACTTTTAGCAGGGTGACCCAGCACCTAATAATTACTTAATAGGTATTTATTGAATGAATGAATCGAGATTTGGTGCAGTGATATAATGGTTTCTTAGCAGCCTCACTGGAGCTGCAGGTCAAATTTCTCAGTTGCTGCTTGTCAGACCTTTCCCTTGTGCAGTCAGTTGTGTCAGTTCAGCTCTGGACTCAAAACATTTATTATAAAGTAGACATTCTTGATTTCTAAGTGTTTGGGCTTTGGGTGGCATCAGGCTTTGTGTACACTGTAAAGGTGTGTTTTCCTGATACTTCCTGATACTTGACCATCCGTTCAAATCTCCACAAATCCATAGCTGTGAACTTATCTTATTTACATAAAACCAGTTCATTTTTTAAAGCCCTTCAACCTTAGCAAATCTTAGGCAAATATCAAAGCAGATAAATGTTTTTGAAGCAAACTTTAAAGACAAATTTATAGTCTTTTTTTTTCCTCAGAAATGTAGCTCCTACAATCCCTACTCATTTATTATGGTTCCTTACCTCCCCTGTAACTAAGAATTCAAAACAGAAATTCAAAACAGAGTGATGTATTTCCTTCTCTTCTTACTTAACTTGTCAGTGTTACACTATACAGTAAACCATTCTCAGCTGTTAACAAGGAGGAATCTGCTTGGAGGAAGCAAAAGCTAAGTATTTCTCTCTCTCTCTCTCTCTCTCTCCCTCCCTGCCTCCCTGCCTCCCTCCCTCCCTCCATCCCTCCCTCCCTCTCTGATTCCTTCTCTGCTCCAATAATATATATTTTTTATTTGGGAAAAAGTTGCAAAACCTATGAGTGCGCTAGTATCTACATTCACTTAGTGAACATTTATTGGAAACCTCCTATGGGTTGGACCCTCAGAATGTAAAGGGCTCTCATATTCAAGGCACTCACAGTTTGAGCTGGGTTTGTAGAAAAATAAATGATTGTAATACATTGTAGTAGGAGGAACATATGATTAACACAGTTTTATGGGAGTGTTATCCAATATAATGCCTATGCCATATAGCTTGAATTTCTACTCCAAACTAACCCTGCTTATCTTTAAAAAACAGAAAGGCCTGCAGACAGAAGTTCCCTTCTTGACCAAACCAGTTAAACTGATGAGATCCAAAATGGCAGTCCACTGGACCTCTGAAAAACCTCTAACCTCATTATTATGTGCTTTCCATACTAAATGACACATCCCTCATCAACCATAACAGAAAATGTCAGACCAAAAAGAAGAGAAAAGGAGTGTAATCTGAATTCCAGGAATTCTGGAAAATCGTTAAAGAAACCCTGTATTTTAACCCCCTTATCTCACACTCAGTGAAAAGTTGGTTTGTGGGCTATGTTCCTGCTTCTCCATTTTGTGTCCATAAAATTAAAGCCTGCACTGTTTGACGCCCTCCCCCCGCCCCCCCGCAACACTACTTCAGTTTCATGTATTGGCTTCATGACACCAGACAGGAAAGAGCCCCATTTTGGGGGCAAAGCTGACTTTGTCAGTAAAAGGAGTAGACGGGAGGGAAGGGCACTTAACCTCAAGGCAGGGATAGTTAGATAAACTATCTTAGAGATGGCAATACCTATGTTAACTCAGAAAAAGGAGCTTCTAATATTGTGTTTTTTCTTTTTCCCCCCAAAAAGCATACATGTTCACTGCAAACAAATTTTTTTGTATTTGGAAAAGTGTATAAGAAGGTTGAGGGAAAAGTTGCAAAAGACTTCAGATCAGACCTGACTTTGAAATGGACCGGGTGTCTTCAATGAAAAGGTAGGTATTGTCTAGCATACTCTTCTAGGTGACCTGATTCTATGGGGGGTCTCTGCACCTTTCATTCTCTTTGAGCTATTTACAATGCTGAGAGTTTTAGACGACTAATAACAATGCAAATTATATCTATCTAGAGGATAAATTATGTTTATCTGGAGGAATTCAATTGATTTTTCTCCTACACTGGAGAAAATCAGCTTTGCATCTATGAAGCAAACTTATTTTACTCTTCCCTATGACCCATATATATGTGGCTCTTTAAATTTACCTTTGAATTTGTTTTAATATCTTTGTAATCCCCCCATTAATTAATGAGTTTTTAAAATGGTTGGCATTTGTTCATTTTTTGTTTGTATGGGACTCATGATTTTACCTTTTAAAAAATTATCCAACAGAAGAAAATAAAAATTATATGTCTCACTAAATTAACTATTATTATTACCATTCTCTTAGTCACCTCTCTCTCTGCATACCCATTCTCACATAATATTCATGGATTCAATTTTCCCTAAATGAGACCACAGTACACATGACTTGTTTCTTTTTTTAATTTTCTGAGTTGATTCTTAAAGGCTGAATGGAGTAAGGAGTTTGGAAATATAGAATGGCATACCAAGCAAGGTAGCATGAGCACAGGCAAGGAGGAGACACACAGCAAGACTGGGAGAAACTACCAAGAGTTTGTTATCCCTGGAACATCACGCAGGAGGTAGGGAGTGGCTGGAGATGAGGCTATAGGATTAGCCAAAGGCCAGATGATAGTGGTTATCACATGCTAAGGCAAAAAGCTTCAACTTTACCTTGAGGGCACATGGGAGTCACCGAAATTCAGTAAGAAAAGTGAAGGGGTCAGATGTTGATATGGTCAGATTTTTGTCTTATAGAGATAGACAAATGGTACACACGCACCATTTGATCTGGCAGCTAGGAGATCACTGCAGCAAGAGATACTAAGGTCTTGTATCAGGAAATCGATGGTATGCTTAAATAGGGTAAATTAAAGAGAATTTCATGAAGGGGCTATATACAGAGGCAACGTGTAGAAAAACCACAAGTGGTAGTACAGCACTCTCAGCAAGAGGGAAGTTCTAGTACCATCCAGGCCTGAAGGGGCAAGAGAAGGAAGTGCGTTATTCTGACAATGAGGGAGATAGAGGGATGCCTGTTGGAGTCTGTGACCTGTGGCCAAGGGTCGTAATGAGCCAGAGACACCCCTGCAGGAGGGAGCCACAGGAGTAACTATCACAACCTCATTCCCCTCCTTTCCTCTGACCTACTCTCAATGCTATTAGCAAGACCCTTCTGGAAGTGAGATGTAATCTATACCAGTCAGCCTGCCACAGTATGGAACAGAGTAGAGCAGGAACTTGGAGGGGCGAGTGGACGATACCCAGCTAGAGCCTGAACTAGTCAGAAGTACTACAGATGTAAAGGAGACCTGAGATTTGGGATATATGTATTAGTTTAAATTATAAGGCCTTGGTGAGGTACTGGTCACCCTGAGAGCAAGAGGAGCCAGAAATCAGGACCAGTTTTCTATCTTGGGCACCCGAGCACTTAAAATGTGAATTTCATCTTGGCTCATTATATTAATGACATAATGTTAATTGGACCCGATGAGCTGGAAGTGTCAAGAACTCTGAATGTCTTAGTAAAACATATGTGCCTTAGGGGATAAGCGGTAAATCCTACGAAGATCCAGAAACCTGTCACATGAGTGGTTTTTAGGATTTCAGTGGTTGGAGCTGTGTCAAGACATTCACTCAAAGGTGAAGGACAATTAAAATTTGATAGTTCTCTTAAGGTTTGGGGAACATCATCTACTGTTCTTGGAAATTCTGCTCCAACCCATTTATTGGGTGATTATAAAGGCTGTGAGTTTTGAATGGGGCCCGGAGTAAGAGTAGTCTCTGCAGCAGGTTAAGATATTGCATAACCAGCCTTGTTGTGTGGGACACAGGACCTAACAGATCTCACAGAGTCACCGGTATCTGTGTGGATAAAGATCTCCGAGGAATCTTTGGTGAGCACCAATAAGGAGTCCCAGTGTAGAGCCTTAGGGTTCTGGGGTGAGGCCATGCTAAATGCAGAAAAGAACAATACAACATTTGAAAAGTAGCTCCCTGATTCCTGGTGGAGAGTGAGCATCTGGCCATGAAAAATCAAAGGATGATATGACTAGAGTTCCTGGGTTCCCTCAGTCATAAAATTAGGAGGGCACAGCAGCAATCTATCATTTGAAGGAAGTGGGGCCACCGGGATCAAGTCCAGAGTAAGTTACCCAAGCAGGGGACCCAGACTCCCATGTCATTGACTCCTATTATATGGTTACTTCTCTCTCAGCTTATAACCACCATCTAAGGGCAGTGTCTCCTATGATCAAATGACAGAAGAGAAAGTAGCTTGGTCATGGTAGATGGATGATGGATAAGCAGATATGACATGCTGGCGTAAGCATAAAATAGCTACTGCTACATTGCAGCCTCACTCAGGAGTGGCCTTGAAAGACAATAATAAAGGGAACACCTTCCAATGGGCAGAGATTTGAGAAGTAGATCTGGTTAGCCACTTTGTACAGAGGAAATGACTTTCGTTAAGGATATTGTGTGGGGGTTTTCAACACCAATGACCAATCCTCCAATTCTTTGACACCAACTTGGTGTCTCATAATTCAATTAAATTCTGACACAAGCTACTCAGAATTAGTGCAGACCCTCCAAAATAAAGGTGCAGTCACACAAGACTTCTCCTACTTCAGACACCAGTTGCAATTCCTGGGGCCACCTATACTTTTGACCAACCAGCTATAAATGGGGGATTCCCATGACCTTCTCCTCGGATATGATAATTTGCTAGAACAACTCACAGAACTCAGGAAAGCACTTTACTTATGTTTATTGGTTATTATGAAGGATGCAACTCAGAAACAGTCAAATGGAAGAGATGCGCAAAGGTGGTGGGGGCAGGGAGGCATGGAGCCCTCCAGGTGTGCCTCCCTCTTAGCACCTTGAAGTTTCCACCAACCTAAAAGTTCCCTAACCCTATCATGTAGGATTTTTAAAATACAGATTTCATTGAGTGGGCATGATTGATTAAATCTTTGGCCATTGGTTATTGAACTCAATCTCCAGCTCCTCCTCAGGGGTTGAGTGGTAGGGCTGAAATTTCCAATCCTCTAATCTTAATTTGGACTTTCTGGTGACCAACCCCATCCTGAAACTATCTAGGGAATCTCATGCATCAGTTATCTCATTAGCGTATTAAAGGCACTCATATTACTTAGGAGATTCCAAGGAGCTTTGTGCCAGGAAGTGGGAACAAAAACCAAATATGTATATATTTTATTATATCACAGATATACATGGACTTCTGGCAGTGACATGTGGCTTGGCTGGTCAGGGGCCTGGAAGAAGTGCAAGATCAGGGACAAAGAGGTTTGAGGAAGAGACATATGGATGGACTTATGGGAGAGAGCACAAAGTATACTGATTATTACATTGCACATTAATACCCTTCAGAGGGTGTTCACCATCAAGAAGGCACCAGACAAACATGTGGACAGGATGACTTGGCCAGTACGGGTCAGCTAGCCTCTGTCTTAAGCTTCCTTAGTATTTGCACAATGGACCTATGAATAGTCACAGTGGTAGGGATAAATGTGGTTAGTAGACCCAAAAGATTGACTCCCTTTCACTAAGGCTGAGCTATCTACTTTTGCTGCTAAATGTCCAGTGCTGTGATTAATGCTGAACTGTCAGTATGGTACTGTCTTAGTTCAGGTTGCTATAACAACAAAAGCCATCTAGTCTTATGCTGCTATAAGACTAGATGGCTTCTAAACAACAGACATTTACTTCTCACAGTTCTGGAAACTGGAAGTCTGAAATCAGGATGATATTTCAGACTGCCATCTTCTCACTGTATTCCTCTTCTGAGGGCACTAATCCCATTCATGACAGCTCCAGTCTTATGACCTGATTACCTACAAAAGGCCCCATTTCAAAACGTCACCACATTGGGATTGTGGTTTCAACATATGAATTTTGCAAGGACACAAATATTCAGGCAACTGCAGATACCACTCCAGAAGAAGATCTCACAAAGAGATAGGTACCTGTTATTTTATGGGAACCAAGAGGAACATGTCTGGAATTCAGTAGCTCTACTGGGGTGATTCCATGCCTTTATTAACCATGAGCAGGCAGTGACAGTGATCATGGCTTGGCAAAGGGAAGTATGGACTCAAGACCCATTTAGGACAAACTTCTGGGTTTGTCCAAACCTCATCAAACCTCATCAGGCAAGCAAGCCTTGCTATGTTAAATGTGAGGTGCTTATCAGACCATGCAAGTGGAGATGTAAAGTAGGCAATTGGATACACAAGTCCAAAGTTGGGAAGAGGTGTCGATTAAAAGTATATATTTAGGAGTCCTCATCATATAGATTGAATGAGTCTCCTAGTGGGTAGATATAAATGTTTTAAAAAGCAGAAATACTAAGCTCTGTGCCAAATGAATGCAGAGGAGAGGATGGAAGGAAAACCAGGCATTTAGCATTCTCAAAGCAGTTTCCAAGGAGGAGAATTATCAGCTATGACCAATGCTGCAGATAGTTGAATAAAATGAGGACTGGATATTGGCTATTGGATCTCGTGGTATAAAAGTTATTGATGGCCTTGACAAGAGAGGTTTCAGTGGAGTGGTGGGGCACAAAATCTGGTTGAACTGGGTTTTAATAGAGAAGGGAAGGGGAAAAAAATAAGAAACAGTAGATACAGACAAGGACTTCACAAAGTTGTATTGTTTAAAAAAAAGTTGGGGGGGGGTAAGAGAAGTAGCCCAGTGAGGATGATCCTGGTGATTCAGGGGAGGGTGTGCTAGTCAAGGCAGAAGTTTAGTCAGTGAGGAGCATCCTGGGACAGGCAGGGGGAGATAGGACCAGAACACAGACGAGGGTTGCTTTTAGCCAGGAATACAACACCAATAATTCACCCAGAGTCACAAGAGAGAAGACAGAGTAAATGTGGGTGGATGGAAGATATGTGGTGGGAGCTTGGAAGCTCTCTTCTAATTGCCTAATTTTCTCAGAGAAATAGGAGGGGAGGTCATCAGCTGAACGTGAGGAGCTAGAGGTTTGAGGAGAGAAGAGAGAGAATCAAACAGTTGTCAAGAGAGTAGGGGAGTAAATGCAAATAGAGTATGAGGCTTTAACTTTCCAATTAATTTATATTAAATCTTCAGAAGTCAAGTGAAAGTTTTATCCATGACTTTTATCTAATAATTTTTGAAAAACTTGGTAGCATCGCTAAACCAGTGTCACTAAACAGTTCAGCTTCATCTGTTTAAAGGTGATTTTTTTCCCCTAGCCAATAATACAACTATGGATGAATGTTGAGAAGAACTGAAAAGGATTGTATACACTTAAATACCTGAAAAAGTCAGTGTCAGCACTGGATGTTTTGTATCAATGCTATTGTTGCTTTGCCACTGTAGAACTCTCCTGCGGAGAAAAAGTGATTCCATCTTAGATGTTAATTCGCCATGTTGACTTCTGATTAGCCCATCTCCTGATTCCTACTTTATTTACTATCCTTAGTGTAAAAACACTTTAACCTTGATGTTATCACACAAATTATAGGCTGTGACGCACATAGCATTCTTACCTGTTCTGGAAGGTTGCCTTTAATTTTCATGCTAGAGCATGCATACACTTTCCCTATGGTGTATAAGCCCTGGGTCTGGGGAGTAACAGTGTGGCGATCTACCTGTCTTGCAGACACCTGGGGCCACACTTCTGCCTGTAAGCCCCCCAATAACACACATTTTCCTGACAACTGGACTCGTCTGCCTCATTCTTTGGCTTCTCTGCTTCTTTGGTATTTGTGGACTGCTTTGCATATACAACTCTTTCACAGAACACCCCCATATTTGTTCCCTCATAAGAGTTGAGGTGTGAAAAGTGAGAGCCTTAAAGGAAAATTGTCAGCATATCTGCTGCCCCATTCCACAATATATCTGAATTCAAAACATCTCAATGCAGGTTAAAAGGCTCAATTTCTAATACCAGGCTACATTCTTAATCAAATTAAGTATAAGATAGAGAAAGATAAGAAACCCGAAGGCATTATTAAAGGAGGTATCCCTGTAGCCAATATTTAGGACATTCTTTCTGTTGGCAACTGGGAAGTTGCTTCACCTCAGTCAATACACCATAGTAAAAATGAGGATAGGAGAAGAATATCGCTTTCTTCCTTTTTGAGCTTGGTTAACTAAAAGAGGAGATAGGAAAGCCAGTTTTACATAACCTTGAATATGGGTGCCTTCTCAGGAAGATCATTTTTAGGAAGTTGAAGATCTGAAAACGTATTTCTTTTAAAAAAAAACAACAACTTTATATTTCACATATCATAAAATTTAAGTCTACAATTCAATGATTTTTGTGACATCACTAAGTGGTGCAACCATCACATTCAGTCATTGTTCAAAAAAGATCCCTTAGACCCTCTACTGCTAATTCCTGTTCTTACCCCAGCCCCAGCTAACTTTGACCTACATTCTGTCACTATAAATTTTATAAATTTGTCTTTTCTGAATCTTTCATATGAATGGGGAAATTTATTTATTAAAAACATGTACGCCTACTTACCTCTTGGAAAGTCTTTGATTTATATACTGTTCTATAACATTCTCTTACCCGAGGAACGGGACACCTGTCTCAAGCATATGGTGTCTGGGGAAGAATACTATAGAGAGAGAGACAAAATAATCAACACGCACTTTCCTTACCTTGATGGAAGGTCCCAGTTCCTGTGTCTAAGGCCTAGAGAAGTCCCAGTGACAGGAGTAGCTCTTAAGATTGGTCAGGTCCTTGAGTATCTGGCAAGCTGCTATTCTCTCTGTCATTTAAATCAGGGCATCCTTCCCTTCTGCCTCCTCCCAGAACACACCCATGAGGTCTTCCTGATCTCTTTCCTGATTCACTTTGTTGAGTTATCAAAGCCCCAAACCACCATTGCATTTCTCATTGAAAGACACCGAATCGCATTCTGCCCATCATGCACGGCCTCTTTCACATATTTACTCATCACTGCCATGCACAATGACCTCCCTGAATCTCTATGTACTATACGCATCAGCTCCCGTGACTCCCGTGACTCTGGTTCCTTTACTTGTATTTTCTATGCTAACATACGAGACTATCCATTCAGTTGTCCAAGCCGGAAACCTCAATTAGCCAAGAGTCTTCTCACTTCTTCCACATCCCCATTGTCACCAAGTCCTGCTAATATAATATCTGCTATTTTTTAGTTGATCTTCTGATCCCATTGTCACTGTGTTTTGTGGAAGTTGTCATCTGTATTGCCTGCAGTGCCGCTGTAGCTTCTGTTCTGCTCTTACTTCCACAGCAAGCTGGAGTGATCTTTCTAAGGTGAAAACCTGACCAAGTCCATCTCATTGTAAAGATTCAAAAATGGCTTCTCTTGATTTTGATGATAAAGTATATATCTCCTGGCCTCTCACACTGATATTTTGCTGATTTATCCCTGACCCATCTCCTTAGCTTCAGTTCTCTTTTGCCTTCACAAACTCCTCTTATTATATATAACAATGTTCTTGCATTTCATACTTGTACAAGTATCTTCTCATCACATGCATTGATGCCTCAGCAAAGGCATTACCTCCTCTAGAAATAATCCCTTCTACAGGGAAACCTTGTCAACACACCTACATGGTTTCATGTGTCTGTCTCTCCAACCCAACTCTGAGTGTGTCCTTTGGACCTTCTCCCACCTCTACTAGGCTGATAGTACCTTAAGGGCAGAGTCAATATTTTATACCTCTCCAGAGTCAAGTTTGCACATGATATACAGTCATTTGTTATCTGGATCTCTTTTTTTAAAAATCACACCTCTGTCTTAATATCTGTCCTCTGTGGATGCCTTGAGTCGCTTCTGGGATCCCAAGGATTTTATGTTGGGACCCAGGGAGTCAGACCTATGATTCAGCTGGAGAAACTGGGTGTGCAGAACAACTGATGCTTTTTCTCTGTTAAAATCAGTCTCTTTCTTCCTAAAAGTGGTCTAGAGCAGTTGTTTCTGTTATCAATGTATCTATTTTTTGGAGTATGTACTACATACCAAACTAAGGCTCATTAGGTGTTTTCAGTTTTATACAAATCCACTGAGGTGGGTGGTACTATCCCCATTTCACACATAAGGAAACTGAGTCATAGAGAAGTTTAATAATCTGCCCAACATTAAGTTACGAAATTTAAAATATTGTGAACTAAACCACAAGTAATTTTGCATCCTGACCCACATGCCTATTGAAGTTGGGAGATGTCTAGATGCAGGCTGAAGATGGGAAACCAAGTTATCTGCAGAACCTCCTACCTGGTCCTGCCTTCAAGTGGACATCCCCAGTCTCAGCCTGGGCTGCTCAGAACAGGTTTTCTTGGCTACCATTTTTCTGGTCCCCATTCCAAAGTCCTTGGTATAGCTGTATCCTTTTTTAAATATTACATGGCTAAGACTTGTTAGCAAGATACAGACTCCCATTGCCAGTTTTGGAGTCAGGCATAAATGTTTGGAAACAATCCCTTGACACTAGGCAGTTTCAGTGTATACCTTCTTTTATCTGGCTCTCACAATTGTAAGTCCATATATGTTTTTGAATGGAAAAAATGGTAACTTTGACAAGGTAGCTGGCATTAGAATGCAGTCTTGCAAGTATGTGTTTGACTTTTTTTTAAATTTCAGAACAAATAGTAATAGGACTCAGCACTTGAAGGCATAACTCAGTCTTCTTGCCCCAGAAAAGAACCAGTTTACTCTATCTTCATGCCAAGAACTTATATACACATAAACATTTACATAATCTATACATATACACACATGTATTATATATAAAAATGTTTTGATAACTGCAAATTGCAACACAGATGCTGGGTATATAACTTGGTTAATTTTATAATTTTGCATGTAGCAGCTCTCATCCCATTTGTTATATTTAGCAGTTTTATTTTTCTTAAAATTCCTTTCCTTTCCATGGTTCTTAATGAGGCAACTTTTTGCTTCTATTCTCTCCCTGCCCCCCAATTTACCATAAAGAGGAAAACAAATGGTTTTCTCTACTACACTCAACTCTTTCAGTACTTCTGTGACCAAATGTGTGGGTTTTTCCCCCCCTCCTCATCAACCTGTCTTACTCTCTGGATACAAACTGGGCATTCTTTAACTCAATTTTACCTGGAGTTACTGCAGACCCTGCAGGTTAAGGTCTCAGTGCAAGTAATGGGTCTCTAGGTCACCCACACTTCCATCTGCCTAAAAATGAGGGTTCCCATGACTCCCTCTTCAGATTTTATAGTTTGCTCTGATGGCTCACAGGACTCTTGGAAACACTTTTTACCAGCTTACTATTAAGGATAGATAAGGGATATCAATGAAGAGATATACTGAGCGAGTCCCAGAAAGATCTTGAATATAGAAGCTCTGTCCCCATGGAGTTGGGGTGTACCAACCTCCCAGTACATCAGTATGTTCACCAACCTGGAAGCTCTCTGAATTCTTTCTTTAAGGGATATTACAGAGGCTTCATCACATAGGCATGATTGTTTAATTTCTAGCCTCTCTCCCTTCCCTGAAGGTGCAGATGGAGGTAAAAGTTCAAAGTTTCTAATCACGGCTTGGTCTTCCTGGTGGCCAGCCTTTATTAAGAAGGCTAGCAAGAGTTTCCTTATTAGCACAAAATATGCTCCCAGCACCTTTATCACTTAGGAAATTGCAAAGATTTTAGGAGTCTGTCCAGAAAAGGTGACCAAAATATATGTTTTTTTATTATATCACAACCTTTAGCTTTATGGACTTCTAAATTTCTGAACACATAATCAGTTAGAAAATCACATTCATTTATGTTGTGTATAACAATATTTCAATCAATGACAGATTGCATATAGGATGGTGGTCCCATAAAATTACAGTGGAGCTGAACAATTCCTATTGTCTAGCGATTTCTGTTTACAATTGCCTACAGCAAGGGTTCCCAACACCCCAGGCCGATGACCGGTACTGGTCTATGGCCTGTTGGGAACCCAGCTGCACAGCAGGAGGTGAGCAGTAGGAAAGCGGAGTTCCACTTTCTGTTAAATCAACACTGGTATTAGATTCTCAGAGGAGCTGGAACTCGATTATGAACTGCACATGCAAGGGGTCTAGGTTGCGCGCTCCTTATGGGAATTTAATACCTTATGAATCTCCTTCCTCCCCTCCCCCATCCATGGTAAAATTGTCTTCCATGAAAAGAGCCCTTGATGCTAAAAACATTGGAGACTGCTGGCCTACAGATTTCAGTAGAGTAACCTGCTGAACAGGTTTGTAGCCTAGGAGCAATAGGCTATACCACATAGTCTAGGTATGCAGTAGGTTGTACCATCTAGGTTTGTGTAAATACACTCTGTGAAGCTCACACAACAATGAAATTGCCTAGCAATGTATTTGTCAGAATGTATTCCACCTTATTAAGCCACACATTGTACCTATTTGACTTGATATATTTACATACAAAATGCATAAATGTATGTAGACACTATGTGCCGTTTTGTAACGTCTTTATTTCATGTTAATATGTCTCAGGGATCTTTTTGAATCAACACATAGTATATTTACCTCATTTGACACCAATTCTGTACTTTTTGACCAAAGGAGTTCATGAACATATAGGGAGACTAGCAACCATGTTTCAGCCCTGCAGTAAACCTGGTGCCCTACTGGGCACTGGTGCTCCACTTGTACGAAAAAATATCATATGGAATCCTGCCTTTTGAGTGGCCTGGACTCTAGTAAGTAGAACTTTGCCTTTCATAGTTCAGGGATAGGAAAGTGAGCAAAGAGGCCAGGCGCAGTGGCTCAGCCTATAATCCCAGCACTTTGGGTGGCTGAGGCGATAGGATTGCCTGAGTCCTGGGGGTTCGAGACCAGCCTGGGCAACTTGGTGAGAACTCATCTCTACAATGAAATCACAGAAACTAGCCGGGGTTCGAGACCAGCCTGGGCAACTTGGTGAGAACTCATCTCTACAATGAAATCACAGAAACTAGCCGGTGTGGTGGTGTGCATCTGTAGTTCCAGCTACTTGGAAGGCTGAAGTGGAAGTATCGCCTGAGCCCAGCAGGTCAAGGCTACAGTGGCTGTGAGTGTGCCACTGCACTCCAGCCTGGGCAACAAAGAGTGAGACTTCAACTCAAAAAAAGAAAGAAAGAAAGTGAACAAAGAAAAAGGCACAGAAACCCAGGTTACACTGACACAATGGTAGTAGGTTTTAGGGAGTTCATTTTCAATCTTTCCCCCTTCAAGGAAGACTTGAAATAATTGTTAGGTCTCAAGGAATCTCTGTATAAACACATTATTTCTAAAGTGATGTTTCATTACTATGACACTAAGTTATGGGTGTTATAACCAAAGATTAATTGTCATCATTTTTTTGAATAGAGAATAATACTTTTTGTGTATCCGATTACTGTGACCAATTTGTCAGTCTACTCTTTTTTGTGTGGTTTTCCCTCCTGACATAGGATAGCCCCTGTGCTTCAAGTTAGTAGTATGAGTGAGATTTCAGTTTTTCCTTTTTAAAAAGTCCTGTTTGATTTTCAAAAAATTTTATTCAAATTGGCTTCAAAGTTTTATCACACATTCACACTATAAGACATTTTAATGAGATATGGGACATTGTATATGATATATGCAAGATTGGTTATTTCTCCTATTTAAAGCTAACAAGATTTTTTTTTAGCCAGTCTATCTTGAATAGAATCAGGTAGTTAAAGGTTAGAAAACCTTTCTTCCTTTCTTGAAATTAATCTTTTTCTTTCCTTTTTATACATTTCAAAAACTCTTAAGGCAGACATAATACATTCCCTTAAATAACTAGCTTAAACCAAAAAGAAATTGAATTTTTTTAAAGGTCAGCTAGGTAGATTTATTTAAATAAGGGCTTTAAACTTGTTTAATTACTGTGATTTACTATATAAAATTTTTGACAGAATGTGATAGAAAAGCAATTGATCACAAGCCAAAGCAATATGAATAAGAATATACTCTATCACTCATATAGTAGACCTTGATCATCCAACATATTACCACAAGAAAATGACTGACAGTGGTGGGAAACTGGGAGGGGGGGGGCGGGGGAGGGGGATGGGATTAATGGTGGTAGGTATCTGTCTGGGGATGGGGAGACACCTCTTATCAACAAGGGTACCTGAACGAAACATTTTTGTATGCCTAACCCCTAACTGTAC
>CAUYQG010144654.1:0-11369 GCA_963574415.1 Tarsius wallacei | reverse complement strand
ATTTGGTCAAGAGTCACATTGAGGTTCCAGATCTCATTGCTGATTTTTTGTCCCGATGATCTGTCTATGGTTGTGAGTGGGGTATTAAGGTCCCCAGTTATGATGGTGTCAGAGTCAATAACTTTCTTTAGTTTTCCTAGAAGCTGCTTTATGAAAGTTGGCACTCCTATGTTGGGTGCATATATGTTTAGGATAGATATTTACTGTTGATGTAATGAACCTTTTATCATTATGTAGTGGCCCTCTATATCTTTTTTAATTTTTGATAGCTTAAATGGTATTTTGTCTGAAATTAGGATCGCGACTCCTCCTTTCTTTTGTGCTCTATTCATCTGAAAATTTGTTTCCCATCCTCTTACTGTGAGTCTGTGCATGTCCTTTCTAGTGAGATGGGTCTCTTGAAGGTAGTATATTGTTGCCTGGTGGTATTTTACCCATTTTGCCATTCTATGTCTTTTCAATGGTGCATTTAGTCCATTAACATTCTGGCTAAATATTGAAATGTGAAAGTTCGTCCCTATCACAGAGTTCTTATAGAGTTGTTGTTCTTCCTCTTGGTTTTTTGTCTTTCTTTTGGTTTTGGGGTTGGTTCATGTGTATTTTATTCTTTTTCCTGTACTCTTGTGAAGAACATTGTTCTTTTTTCCTTTTCTTCTGTGTTTAGTACTTTCTTGAGTGTTTCATGTAGAGGTAGTCTGGTGGCAGCGTAAGTTCTTAGGGATTGGATATCTGGGAAAGATTTTAATTCTCCCTCGCTGATGAAGCTTAACTTGGCTGGGTAGGTTATTCTTGGTTTAAATTGTTTGTCTTTTAGGACTTTGGAGATAGGGCTCCAAGCTCTCCTAGCCTGAAGGGTTTCTGTAGATAAATCTGCTGTTATTCTAATTGGTCTTCCATGGTAGGTAATCTGGCCTTTTTCTCTTGCTGCCTTTAGGATTTTTTCTTTTATACCTACTTTGTTTAGATGAATTATTATGTGTCTAGGAGTTGGTCTTCTCATTTGTTGTCTTGCAGGGGTTGGTTCATGTGTATTTTATTCTTTGTCCTGTTCTCTTGTGAAGAACGTTGTTCTTTTTTTCTTTTCTTCTGTGTTTAGTACTTTCTTAAGTGTTGTATGTAGAGGTGGTCTGGTGGCAGCGTAAGTTCTTAGGGATTGGATATCTGGGAAAGATTTAATTCTCCCTCATTGATGAAGCTTAGCTTGGCTGGGTAGGTTATTCTTGGTTGAAATAGTTTATCTTTTAGGACTTTGGAGATAGGGCTCCAAGCTCTCCTAGCCTGCAGTTTTTCTGTAGATAAATCTGCTGCTATTCTAATTGGTCTTCCATGGTAGGTGATGTGAACTTTTTGTCTTGTTGCCTGTAGGATTTTTTCTTTAATACCTACTTTGTTTAGGTGAATTATTATGTGTCTGGGAGTTGGTCTTCTCATTTTTTGTCTTGTAGGGGTTCTCTGAATTTCTTTTGTGTGAATTTTTGCGTCACTGTAAGATGAGGGAAGTTTTCTTGAGTAATCTCATGGAATGTTTCTTCCAAGGTGGTTTCTGTTTCTCTTTCTGTTTCCAGAAGGCCAATTACTCATAGATTCTTTCTCTTGAAGTAGTCACTCATCTCTTGAAGGTGTTGTTCTGTCTTTTTAAGCTTGTTTCCTGTGTTTTTAAAAAGTTTGGCTTAGTTCTGTATTTTGGTCCTCAAACTCTGAGATTCTTTCTTCTGCTTGGCTAATTCTGCTTTCCATGCTTATCGGTTTGTTATTTATTTCATTCATAGTATTATTTATTACTGTTATCTCAGTTATCAACTCCTTCCTAGTTTCTTTTTGTCTCTCCTCAATTATTTTCAATCTCTCCATTAATGTCTTGATATCTAGGTTTGTAGTTTGAGACCAGTCATTCTGGGGGCTCTTCATTGTTTGCATTCTGAAGTCAGTTTTCTCAGTGTCTGCCCTCCCAAGGGTCTGGGAGAGATCCATATTCTTCTTTTGGTTTTTCTTCATTTGGTATACACATTATTATTATCATAAAGATATGGGGTACAATTCAGGGTTAGGTAAACAAACATTCATTATGCAGGTACTCTTGTTGGTGAGGTGTGCCCCTCCCTCCCCTGGCAGTTTCCCTCAACTGCCAATTCCACCTCACATCCCCTGACAGTTTCCCATTACTTCCAATCCCTTTCTTATAGTGTTATGATAATTGTTCAAGGTCTGCTTATGAGTGAGAACATATGGTACTCTGTTCTTTGTTTCTGTGATAGATCACTGAGTATGGCTGACCCTAAATCCATCCAAGTTGCTGTGAAGTTCATATGTTTGTCCTTCTTTATTGCTGCATAATATTCCACTACGTATATGTACCACATTTTTTATCCAGTTCAGCTTCATTGGACAGCATGGTTAGTTCCAATTTTTTGCTATCATTAATAGAGCTGCAGCAAACATATGTGTGGAGGTGTCTTTTTTTTTTTTTTTTTTTTAGAATGATTTGAGTTCCTCTGGGTATATTCCCAATAAGGGAATTGCTGGGTCATATGGAAGGTCAATTTCTAGTTCTTTCAGGAACCACCAAAGAGGTTGCACTAGTTTTCATTCCCACCAGCAGTGTAGAAGCGTTCCTTTTTCTCTGCATCCTCATCAGTATCTGTTGTTGTCTGTTTAATGATGGTCTTCTTACTGTGGTTAGGTGGTATCTCAATGTGGTTTTGATTTGCATTTCTCTGATGATTTGTGAGGCTGAGCACTTTTTCTATGTCTGTTGGCTGCCTGTATATTTTCTTTTGAGAAGTGTTTATTAATATCTTTTGCCCACTTTTTAATGTTTGTTTTTTTTTCCTTTCAGTGCATTTGAGTTCCTTGTAGATCCTAGATGTTAGGCCTTTGTCAGATATACAGTTGGCAAATGTTTTTTCCCCATTCTGTGGGCCATCTCCCTGCTCTCTTGATGGCTTCTTTTGCTTTTCAGAAGCTTGTTAGTTTGATGAGTTTCCACTTGTTTATCTTTGATTAATACCATATTTTGAGTGAACATCATGCTACACATTGCTACCATAATTCAATTCAACTTTGAAATGTAACACATAGATAACATCTCCTAAAATATGTATACATTTTTTTTACATCCCCAGTATTTAACTTATGTCCTGCAACTTACTGAACTTTTTATTAGTTTAGTAGTCTTTTTAGTGGATTCCTTAGAATTTTCTATATACAGGATCATGCCATCTGTTCAAAGACTTTTCCTCCTTCCTTTCCCATCTGGATGCTTTTCTTTTCTTTCATAATTGCATTGACTAGAACCTCCAGCATAATGCTGAAGTGGTAAGACAGATAGATATCTTTGTTTTTTTCTTGATGTTAGGGGGAAAACATTCAGTCATTACCATTAATTATGATGTTACTTGTGTGTGTGTGTGTGTGTGTGTGTGTGTGTGTGTGTTGGTAGATGTTGTTTATCAGGCTCAGTACATTCTCCTCTATTCCTAGTATGTTGAGTTTTTTTAATGAAGGGATGTCAGATTTTGACAAATATATTTGTATATCTGTTGAGATGCTCATGTATTTTTGCCATTTATTCTATTAATATGATGCATTGCATGAACTGATTATCAGATATTAAGCCGCCTTTGTATTCTTGGTATAGATCTGACTTGGTTATGGTGTATGTGATATTGTGAAATATGAGTTTTGTCTTCACCCTCATTTCCTGGCCTACAACTCTAAAATCCTTAGAATCTCCAAAGTGATGTATTTGTGTCTGGTAAATGAGTAGACTGATGGCTGGCAGCCCCTAAGTAACTTCTGGATGGAAGCTGATCATTGAAAAGACCAATGGATGATTAGAGGGTTATGACTTTCAACACCACCTCCCCAACCTTCAGAGAGGGGAGAGGGTCTGAAGGTTAAGTTGATCACCAATGGTCAATGGTTTAATCAATCATACCTATGTAATGAAGCCTCTATAAAAAACTAAAAGGACAAGATTTGAAGAGCTTCCAGATAGTGAACATATGGAGGCTGATATGAAGATGAACAAAAACTCATACACATGCTAAGAGAATGGTACACCCAAACTCCACACAGAAGCTCTTGTGCTTGGGACTTATTCATATCTCACCCTATGCATCTCTTCATCTGGCTGATTATTTGTAACCTTTAAAATATCCTTGACTAAGAAATCAACTTACTGGGTTATCTAAATGACATCCCATTATAATTTGCCTTTCCCCTGCGCTAACTGTCAGCCCAGGTAAAAAGATCCAAGGGGATATTCTCATTAGTGATAAAGGAAACAAAAATCCTCAAATCCCTAGATAACACTACTTTACAATTGGGTAGGTACCATCACCAATTTATGTTTTAGAAAATCATGACTTTGTTAGGCATTGTTAGTAGACATTGAGTTTGAAGTTGTTCAGATTACGGTAACAGAATTTGAAGGTTGAAGGACAATACAAACTCAAGATTAAACTGCATATTTCTATCTTGGAAGTTCTAAATGGTTCATGGTTGCCCTTTGAACTGGAGCAGCTCAGTCTTTTTAGTTCAGCCTCTTTGAAAATGCTCTCACCAGATTGACCGGGTTTCCTCATTACTCTGTCCTTGGACAGGAGCACTTCCTCTAAGTATATTGAAGCTGCCTGTAGGAAACCATGGCTCATCTTGCTCTGATTCCCTCCTTCCCTTGAGAATTAGACAGCCCTGATTCTAGGGACTTGACTGAAGTCACCCATTAAGATTTTCTTGGCACAGGCAAAACTTCAGAGTAGATCTTCTGATATAAGATCAGTGCTCTGTCTAGTAAACATCCCTCTCTCCAATGTCAGCAAGGGCACCATGGGCTGAAGTTTCACACTTTGACTAAATTTAGACTTCAGAAGTCAAACAGACCTGGTGTTAAAGGTCTAATTTTGAGACTTACCTAACTCTCAGTTTCCTCACTTGTTTGACAGGGATGATAATAATATATACCCCCAGGATTTTGTAAAGAATAAGTAAGATAAAGTGAGTAAAGCACTCAACATGGTGTCTGGCTTGGTGTAAATTTTTGGTAAATGTTGACCCTTACTCTTGGCTTAGACTTTGATCTGTGGATTGTGCAAGGCAATGTTCTGAGTCTCAGTCCTACTGCTTACTATATGTGTGATTTAGAGCTGTTTACTTATTCCCCTGCATCTCAATTTCCACATCTGTCTCACAGGATTATTATGAGGATGCAGTGTGATCATACATGTAAAGCAGTGAGTTCAGTACTTCTTATGGAGCAATTAATTGGCTTTAGATTGTGTGGCATGACTACTAATGGTGGGGTACTAAGAGGAATTTGATGAGAGCTCCCTGCCTGAAACAATCCTGATTGTAAACTGGTGAAGTGTACCATTAGAACCTGTGCTCTGTGTCCGCTATGTCCTATTTTCCCTCTTCTTCCCTCCCTGGACATTTGTCCAATTTTATTCACAGATCATTTTTCATAGTCCCCGTGTAAGTGGCCAATAGCATAAAATATAACTCCTTTCAGTGGAATTTTCATTCTCCAAGGGACCAGAATTTTAACCTAGAAGAAGAAAGTCCTAATAATGGTGCAAGTCCCAGCCCTGATTTAGAGCAAGTTTTCTGGGTCTCAGCACTCTTGACACTTTGGACTGGATAATTGTGAGGAACTTTCACGCTGTGCATTGTAGGATGTTTACTAGTCTCAACTCACTAGATGCCAGTAGTGTTACCTCCCACCCCTGGGTTAAGACAGCCAAAATGTGTCTAAGTACTGCCATATATCTCCTGGAGAGAAAGACTACTCACAGTTATGATCCACTTGTTTAGAGGATTCTGCTGGGAAGTGAGACCTTTCAAGATATCTTAAAGTCACAATAGGGGTTATAAGTGTAAATGCCTTCAGGGACCAGAGAGAAAGACTATACTACAATAAAACGTGGTAGGATTTGTAGCAAACTGGAGAGTGTATGCTCTACTTAAAAGCAGTGACAATCAACATTTTAAAAGAGCTCTTGGATCCTGACAAAACATATCTGAGTACTGAAATTAGCTGCCAGTTTGGAGTCCCAGATGTAGGCTATCCCTCAGGATGGTAGGACTCTGGCACATGCTCTCCTTATTTGGGCCAGGGATTTCCCCACCCCAGTTTTTTTTTCTTTTCTTCTTTCCCCCTCTCAAAATAAGAATGCCTTTAAATAGTTAAGGAATATTAAATACCAAAACATAAGTCTAACTTTAAATTACACTTAAACTTTCAAATATATGTATTATTTAAATGAACCAAATTCAAAGACTATACAATAATTTTAAACTGCCTATATGTTAAGTGGGGGAAAAAGGACAATAACTTGTAAGAACAGTGAAGGCAAGGAAAAAAATCAACCAAGAACACCAAAACATAGATCAAAATGTTAACAGGGATTGTGTTTGGATGGATTATTTATATATATATATATACATACACATATAAAATTATATATGTGCTATTAAAGTTATAACGGAAAACGTATACACTGAAAAAAGAGCTGTATACCATCCAGTACTTGTCCAGGTGGGGAAAGTGTCATAAAATCAAATAAATGATAAAAATTCTAGTGGCTAAGTTAGCTCTCCTATCCCTGCACTGTCAGAGGCTTGTGTCTGATGAATAACAAGAGAACCCGAAGTTCCCCGCGTGTGGTTATTAACATTGATAATAATTGGAACACTAATCTCTGCCCACCACGTTCTGTTCTCCGGTCGCTTTCTGCTGCTTTTTAATGACGTGCTTTTGCTTTTTCCCATGTACTCCACATTATACACATGCTGTACTGCTCTACCTTCCCTCGATTTATGCATGTCTCTAGCAGATGGTTGGGCCAGTCCACCTCCGGTGCTTGTTTAGCATAACAGAGAGCTCAACAACTGGGGCCCCACTCACAAGGTTCAGCTTGCATTTCTGGATCCTGGTGGGGTAAATACACCAGGTTAAGGCCAGCACTTGCCATCTCTGACCTACCTTTACTGCAGTTATGGATAAGTTTTCCTATTTGCTTTTCCAAGAGTTGTTTTTCTTTTCTCTCTCATTCCACTTCCCCCACTCCATTCTTTTCCTTGGACTTCCCTAGATTTCTATGAGATTTCCCATGGTGGTAGTGAGTATAGGGAATTGTCCATAAAAAATACATGCTATTTTGGGAATTCAGCATTAGGAGTTTCTGTCTAACCTCTGCTTTTGGTGACTGAATGTTGGTGAGGATTGGAGGGGCACCCCTCATTACTCCATTTCTCTTACCTCTCTAGAGAAAAATGTGCCACATCAAGCATCCACTCTCCTCAGGATGGTGATAACTTTGAGCACGCGAGAATATGAGCAATTAAAGAAATCAGAATTGACCTCCAATAGCACATTTCTAGTCTCTGGAATCCTGTGGAGTAGTTCAAGCCACTTCCTGGGTGCCAAGTCTCCTGGCTGCCTCAATTCAGAGTTCACTTCTCCCCATGCTCTTAGCACATTGGTTTCAAGCTCCTGCCATTCTAAGAAGTACTTATGGATACTTACTACGGCAAAACAAGCTACATTGTTTTTTTCATCTGATCTGGGTCCTCTGATCTTTTGGGCTTTTATGTGTGAAGAAAAAAATCTCATGATAAAGCCATCTAAGGCATTGAAGGTTATTATTGTTCTAGGGTGCTACAAGCTTTACCTTAATGACTTAAGATGCACACAGCTTGAGGTGAGAGAGCTGTGAAGTGCCAGACAGAAGTTTACTGTAATATGTAATTTCCATGTGGATGGAAAAAATTGATTTCTAATTTATAAAATACATCTCCTGATGCCAGTCATTACGTACTTTACTAGTTTCAGCTTGAAAGCACTCTGAGCGATGTATCCACAGAAGGCAGAAAAGGGGGGCTGCTTTCTTCCCACTCCAGGTGAAGAAGGAAAAAAATGGAACTTTGTGGAGAGGGAGCCAAGAAAACAGTTGGGGTGGTGTGATTGGTGGGGGAGGAGCCTGGATAAATGGTGGTCTCCATATATTTTCGGGACGGCTCTTTTCTCGTGAGCGCTGGAGGAAAATCAATATCTTGTTTTCAGATGGGTAAATGGAGTCGTCTCTTTAAAGTGCCCCGGTCAGTTCACCACACGTCGGGCAGCTGCTGCTTTCCAGGCTGCCCTGCGATTCCCAGGCTAGGAGGATTGACAAGGCGATGATAAACTAACGTGCCCCCTCAGCTCTGGGTGTGCGCCATTGTTCCCGCAGCTGAGACCCTCTGCTGCTATTTGCTTTCTCCCACATACATTATTCAACAGCCCAGGAAAAGGCCAAGAACCTCTTTCATTCAGGAATTCTGTATTAAAATAATCAATTTCAAACTGAAGCCGGGAAGGCCAGCTTGCAACAGGGAGAGCCTATTAATAAGCCACCAGTCTTTTCCATTTGCATTGAACTCATGCTGTATTGTGGTAATATGGGATTATTTTTTTTTCAGTTTCCTCCAAGAAACTAAACATCACATTGGTTCTCCTGCCCTTTCATAAATAGCATGTAGAAGAGCTTCTTCGTTTGATCCTGCCATTAATAGAACACTAGAGGCCATATTTGTGCCTGCTACTCTGCACTGACCAATTCTGATTTTGAAAAGTACTTTAAGAAAGCCATTAACTCTCCATGAAATGTAGCAGGAAGAAAAGTTTTCAAGTGTTTTGTTTTGCATTCATTGGCATTACGTTTCTTGTCTTGCCTCTCCTACCCCCTGCCTCTAATCATTTCCCCACGTGCAAACACACACACACACACACACACACATACACACACACACGGTTGTTATATTCAAGCACTAAGCCTAAAAATTAGAATCCTTACATATATAAGTAAGGATATGTTTTAAGTGTTTTCCAGCAGCACCATGACATGCTCTCACAAATGGGTGTGCTTTTCCTGTTTGGTTAAGAAAGGGTTAATCAGAAGCTCCCTTTTTGTGGCTGCCTTATTGTCAAAATTCTTTCTAAGCCTTTATCAGTCAATTTTCATGCCTTTAAACAATCAGTGACCAAAAAGTAACTATTAATAATCCCGATTCTGTAATCAATTCAACATTTATTGAACGCCAACTGTGTACACAGGAAATCTCCAGGGCTTTAACTTGGAGCGTTCCAAATGAATCAGTTATAATTTTTCAAATGTCCCCTGAAACATAGGTTTTTGTTTTTGTTTTTTTTAAATAAGGTTGCCAGATTTAGCAAATAAAAATACAGGACACTTACTTAAATTTGCATTTTAGAGAAATAATAAATAATTGTATGGTATAAGGTGTTTCATGCAATATTTGAGACATACTTATGCAAAAAAAGGTGCATTGTTCATCTGAAATTCAGATTTAACTTGGAGTCCTATATTATATCTGGAAACGCTGCTTAAAGGAATTCTTCATGTGACTTTGAGGTTTTTGATGTTGCTGTCTATTCCTTCTGTCTCACCTCTAAAGCTTACACTAGAGAAAAATTAATTAAGTAAAGGCTCAGTTAGTCGGGTTCAACTTCACCAAAATTTTACTTTTCCATGCCAGAAGAAGCTTTTTTAACTAATTTATAGAAGGACCTTCTTTCCTCTTTTTTGTTCAACAAGTGGCATAGAATATTTTTCAAAGTTTTGTGATAATGTTAATAATCAAAAATACTAAACTATTTAAAAGTAATTCTAGAATATAAACATGCCTATCCCACTAATTACTTGATTTGGTTAAAATGAAGAAAAATTTCTCAGAACAATTCACTGTGCATCCTACATTGTTCCATGTACTGCTAGGAATTATAGAGACAAAGCTGAGGCAAATGTAGCCGAAAGTGCCCCATGCAAGGATGCTCAGTGAATAGTAGCCACAGCTGACTATGGGCATGTCTTAGCAGAGGAGAGACACACAGAAGGTGACCCTTACAACCAGTGGTAGGAATCTTCCATCCCAAAGGACAGAGGGTTCACTCAGTCTAGATTCTGCATAGTAGGGAAAAATAGAACTGACAAAGCACAGAGTATTGTCTTCAAAGATCAATTCTGGTTAATCCTTTATTGATGGTGACCTGGATTCTGAGGGAGTTAAGACACAGTGACTGCCCTTCAGTTCGCACTGAAGTTATAAGTGGACATAGTGCTACAAGACAGAATGGGTGTCAAGAGAGAGGATATAATAGAAATTACCCTTTATTACAGTCTTCCTATGTGCCAAGCACTGTGTTAAGCATTTTATGTGCCTTGTTCCCTATATCCACACTCTCTCCCTATGGGCGGGGGTCCCATTGAGTCATGGATTGATACCAGTCTGTGGCCTGTTAGGAACTGGGCTTCACAGCAGGAGGTGAGTAGCAGGTGAGTGAGTGAAACTCAATCAGTATTTACAGCCACTCCCCATCACTTGTATTACCATCTGAGCTCTGACTTCTGTCAGATCAGTGGAGGCATTAGATTCTCATAAGAGTACAAACCCTATTGTGAATTGTGCATGTGAGGGTCGCATGCTCCTTATGAGAATCTAATGCCTGATGATCTGAGGTGGTGCTGAAGCAGTGATGCTAGTGCTGGGGAGGGGCTGCAAATACAGATTAACATTATCAGTAAGGTTTGACTGCACAGAGACCATAATGAAGCAATTGCTTAGAGACTTGTATCAAAACCCTATCACTAAGTAGCAAGTGAACTGATGTACTTCAATTATACAGCTGCATCTGGTGGCAAGCTTTAAGTCAGAATCTGACACTTAGTTTAGTCCACATGTGGCCTGCTTATTATTTTATTTACTGTTTCCATCTGTGCCTCTTTTGTATGGTGAGTCATATAATTGTTTTATTGTATATTATAATGGAATAATATTAGAAATAAAGTGTACAATAAATGTTATGCACTTGAATCATCCTGAAAACATCCCTCCCACCCGGTCCCTGAAAAAATTATCTCCCACAAAACCAGTCCCTGATGCCAAAATGGTGAGCACCCCCTTCTCAGATGAGGAAGCTGAGCAAGGTGATTTGACTTGCTCCACAAAGCCAAATAGTGGGACTTAGATCCAAACCCAGATCTGAGACCTAGGTATGAAGCCACCATGTTCTTCTTTGGTGTCTCAAAAAAGAAAGAACTTTTCTTAAAATTTGACCCTTCAGCAAGACCTACAAATCCAAATGCAGCATGTGTGTGATTCTCTTTTTTTCCCCACTGATTTAGTTATCTAGTCAAATGCTTATAGTATCTTTTTTTTTTTTTTTGAGTTGGAGTCTCACTCCGTCGCCCGGGCTGGAGTTCAGTGGCACACTCATGGCCACCCCAGCGTCGACCCATTGGAATTCGGAGATCTTTCCACCTCAGCCTTTCAAGTAGCCGAAACTACAGGAACATGCTACCGTGCCCAGC
>CAUYQG010144648.1:0-13164 GCA_963574415.1 Tarsius wallacei | reverse complement strand
GAAGGTCATTTGTGCCCCGTCCCCCACCCCCACCCAATGTCAGAGATGCCAGTTTGTTCTTGGGTCTTTGGTGGGTTTTTTTTTTTTTTTTTGGCCGTCCCGGCTTGCCAGGCTGCCTCCTTTGAGAGCACAGATTCACATCCCAGCACCCAGAGATCCATGCTCTGGCCCAGATGGGCAGCCACGTTCAAACTTTGCTGGGACCTAGGCATATAGATGCTGGTTGACAGGCTCCTGACTGCCCCTCCAGCCACTGCCCCCTTGCCCAGCCTCTGCAAACCCCTCCCTGCAGTCACGAGGACCCCATCTGCCAGGGCTCACCTCCATCTTCACCCAGATCTCAAATGTCACCTTCTTCCCCATACCCCGGCCGAGACGGCCCAAATCCACAAGCACGTGATCTGTAAACGTGCTCATTTTGATCTTCCACTCCACCTCTGAACTGCTGCAGAGGAGATGATGGGAAGGGATTCCCTGGGGAGCCGTTCCAGCCTAATGCATCACACGTGCTGAGAGAGGCCAGCCAGGCCGGACATTTGCAGCTCAGCTCCCAGCCCTCCTGGGGCTCCCGGCTCCCATGCGCCTTGGTTGGGCTGGGAAAGCAGAGGCTAGGAGGCTAGGAGGATAGGCAGAAGAACTCATTGCTCCCACCAAAGCCACCAGGACACATAGGCCTTCCCCTCTGAGCTGCCCCATGGCTGAAGGACATTTTCTGGCAGTTGCTGGTGGAGTCAAACCTGCACCAGAATAGCGTCTCTTCCCACTTTCGAGCCCAGGAGAGGGAGATGTTGAAGATGTGGACTCAACGCAGAGCCCTCAGTCATTGAGTTTAAACATAAAATAACACTACTCATAATCCACAGACTCCAGGTTCTCACGCTAAGCCTAGCACCTGGCAAAGCTGTGTTAAAAAGTCACTAGTTTTTACCTATTTTCAGAAGTGCAAATGTGTAAAGGGAACAGGAAGTTGGATTATGTGTATAAATAAGTACCTACTAGGTGTCAGGCCCTGGAAGTCGTAGGGGTCTGGTAAGGGGAGTTAGCCACCGGGGGAAGCTGCAGATGAAGTAGAGAATCAAGAACAGGCTTTCAAGTGAGAGAGGTTGTACTCTGACACTGATCAGCTGTGTGGCCTTAAGCTGGTTACTTAACCTCTCTGAGTCTGTTTCCTCATCAATAAAACAGCCATAAAAGCAGCTTCCTTACAACAAATGAATGGCTCACATAAAGCGTGGCAGTGCTTGGTGCATACGAGGTGTATGTAATCAGTGGCCTCTCTCTTCCCAGCCCCCACATCGACTCTATTCTCAGCCACTGGTCCCACATGCACTTGGAGTCTGTCAAGAGAGAAGGGAAAGACTTGGGTCTTGAATAAGTGTTTGGTTACTTGAGTCTTCAGGACCCCTCCTGTTCAAAGCAGAGCCGAGAGCCTGAGAAACCAGGAGATTCACGTTCCCAAGGCTCCGGGGAGCCTTACTACCTGCCCACACCCACCCAGCCCCCTTTCGCCCCTTCTCCACCTCTCTGGGAAATGGCCTTCTAGCCTATCAGCAACTTGGAGAGACCCTTTAGGGTCTGAAGGGACTGGGGTGCCATCCTTCCTTCTTGACCCAAGCTGTGACCAAGCGGCCCAGTGGCAGGGAGCAGGCTGGAGGCCAGGGTCAAGGCCACTGGAGAGTCTGAGATGCGAGCTTTCCCACCCCAGAACATGGCGGGGGAGAGGACAGAGCTGGGGCTGTGCCGCTCTCCAGGCAGTGCGGCCCTCTCCACAGAAGCGAGGACCAGGTTCTGCCTGAGGTGGCTGGAAGCGCCCAGAGGCGGGGCCGGGACCTCTGCAGATATTGCCAGGCTCCTGATGCCAGGAGAAATGGGGGTGGGAGAGTCTGTGGGCCCATCTCGGGCAGCCTGGGGCCATGGAAGGATGACCCTGGGACTCCTGGTCTGCAGTGTACCAGCTGCGAGATCTTGAGCAGGTTGCTTTACCTCCTTGGGCCTCCATTTCCTCATCTGCAAAATGGATCTCAGGATGCCACTTCCTAGTGTTGAGAAGATCCAGTAAGAAAATGCAAGTGAGGACACCTTGTCAGAAGCAGCCCGCCCTGCCAGGTACAAGTCACATCAAAGGTGTCTCTCGGCCATGGCTTCTCTCCACGTCCCAACCCCCACAGTCACCCATGCCCAGGACATGTCGCCCTGGCTGTCCCGCAGACTCCTCCTGCATGCTCGGAATTGAACCCATCATCTCCCCCAGCTTTAAGCTGAGGATTGGCCACACCATCTCCTCAGGCCTCCAAGCCTCAATTCCTGCCTCATCCTAGTCTCCCCCTCAACGACCCGTCACGGGGCTCAACTGATGGTCAGCTCTTGTCACCTAACCTCCTCATCTCCAGAACTGCCCAGGACACTACCTCCACTCAGGCTCTTGACATCACTCCCCTGGACTGCTGCCAAAACCCCTGACTGGTCTTCCAGCTCCAGTGAGACCCTCCTCTAGTCCAGCATCCAGAGAGCTGCATGGTGGGCACATTCTTCATCACAAATAACCACGATGGTAATGATCACTGTAGGCAATATACTACAGGCAAGTTCTTGGTCTGTATTAACTCACTTAAGCCTCCCAGCAGCTCTGCCAAGGAAGAACTATTACCGTCTCCATTTTGCAGATGAGAAAACTGAGGCACAGGGTGGTTAGACAGTATGCTGAGACCACACAAGAGGGAATAGCAGAGGTGGGATATGAACCCAGGCGGGTTGGCTCCAGCCCCCCCACTCAATACCCTCGGCGGTCTTCATCAGTCACAGGATAAACCGGGCCTCAGAACACGGTCTTTCTCAGCCTCGCACATCCCAAGCCAACCTCTCCAAAAGTGTTCTCAATGCCCTCCCCACAGCCAGGGCTCCAGCCAGGCCAGATGACATGACTCCCACGGAGCACAGCAGATGTGTTTATGCCTCAAAGCCTTTGTGCAAGCTGTCTCCTCTGCCTCAAACACCTTTCCTATCCCTGCCTTCCCCTGCAAGACTCAGCTCCAGGAAGCCTTCTCTGACCTCCCAGCCCCACCCTGCCCACAGACCCCCATGCCAATCCCCAGCATGATGCCCACTACATGGTACGGCAATTGCCTCTTCATCTGTTTCCCCCAATAACCATGAGCTCTCAAGAGCAAAAAATCCGTCTTTTTGTTTGTATTACCTGCGTCTTGCACAGGGAGTGAGTGAAGGAGCAGGAGACTTTAGTTCTTGCAAAATGTAATCAGATTTTGAATCAAAGAGATAATAAAGCAGAGGCACTGAATCCAACTGCCCTAGATTAGAATCCCAGCTCCATTACTTATTAGCTGTGTGACAACAGACAACTTACTTAACCTCTCTGAGCCTCAGTTTCTTCATCTGTAAAATGCAGGGGAAGGCATAATTCCTTAAGGGGTTGTCCTGAGTATTAAATGCAACTGATTTAATAAAGTATCGACCATATGGTCCTTGTTACTAGGTAGATGTTATGATACTGATTGTTAAGCTTGTCATACCTGCATGTGCTATTACCCTCACTGGGCCAGCCAGGACACTGTCAAGACCCCCTTCCCTGAGAGCCCTGGTGACTCCCAGGCAGATCTCTGAGTAGGTGAGATCTCTGCCCTTCACACGATCAAGTACAGCAGCCCCTTGCCATCACAGGACCTTTGCACATGCTGTTCTTCTGTACAGGTTGCTTCTCTCTCCGTGGAGGGCTCACCTTTTAGGCAAATGCATAGATGTCCCCTCCTCAGGGTTTATTCAGTCACTCTATCTGAGCAGCTGTCCTGTGCTCTCTTCCCCACGGTCGTCCATCTCAACTTCTGTCACTTTCCTCCATAGCACTTCAGAAATGCGTAGCTATTTTGTGCATTTTTCTCACACCTTCCATGTGAGCCCCAAGATGATAGCAACACAGCCACTGATTTCACTGCCTGGCACTTAGTGCAAAGCTCAACGAATAAATAAACCGTGAGTGAATGTTGAAAAAATAAACTACTTAGGCTCCATTCAGCAGAGCAGAGAAAAGGTGTGGGAGTTTGCATCCAAAGCCCCATGCCGGGCAGATGGGAGAGGGAACCCCTCCCTTCCCCTGAAGCCTCGACTAGGCCACACCTGGCTGCCTGCAACCAGTGGCGCTCAGAACCAGCTCGCCAGAGACAAATTGGAGGGAGTTCAGAGGAGTGGGCCAGCCAGGATTAAGTGGAGGGAGAGGGTGATTTATAAAGAAAGATAAAAGAGCCCAGCTTCATAAGGCTTGGCTGCAGGATTATTTCGATAACAACCTCCAAATGTTGGCAAGGTGCGTGCATCTTGGAGCAGGGATGGCTCCCCCACAGAGGTGCAGAGGTGATCACGAGGAGGGACACTAGGAAACCCCAGTTGACCCCGGGGTCCTAAGGTTTAGTCGGAACCCACAGCCAAAGCAAGGAGTCTTCTGTCATCAAGGGACAGTCTCACCTCCTCACACAGGCAGCCAGCAACTCGTTTTTGAGTGTTCTTGGAGTTCGTCAGTAGAAAGCAAGAGACTCTTTCAAGAAACCAGGGGAGCAAGCGTGTTACCTCACTGAGACCACTTTGCCAAGAATCTGAGAAGGAAGACGCCTCAGCAATCTTTCGGAGCAAGGATCAACAAACCATGGCCTACGGGCTAAAATCTGGCCCACTGCCTGTTTTTGGTCAATAAAGTTTGATGAGAATGGAGCCACACCCATTTGCTTATGTGTTATCTATGGCTGCTCGTGCACTGTGGTTTCAGGGCTGAGTAGTTGCAGCAAAGACTATGTGACTCACAAACCCTAATATTTACTGTGTGACCCTTTGCAGACACAGTTTGAAGCCCCTGTTTTCAACCATTGGTTCTTAGTTCATGTGCATGTCATTCTGAAAGGGGAAATGAGTGTCCACATGGCCCCAACTTTGTCTCAAATTATTTTATTACAGTATTATTTAAGCATACGCACATAGAATTAGATATAATCATGTTAAGATTTTAGCTCTTACACAACCAGAAAGTCAAAGACTGTTCTCGGATTCAATGCCCACAAAGTGACAAAAACATTAAAATTACAATGAATAGCCCTAAAGTACTGCAACTGGTGATACTGCTGCTGAAGAGACCCTAGGATGCAGGTTGGTTTGCATTTAGCAAGACCAATAGCCACAGAGTGCTGTGTGATGACTCAGTCCTCCTGCTCGGTTTCCCTCTTCTAACTGCCACAAGCACTTTCATTCACACAGAACCGTGACATCATGGGCCTTCAGAAGATACCAATACTCAGCCGCATCTGTGCTTTCTCTCTTTAGCCTGGGAGGATTAGTGGGTGGTTCCAGCTGACCCAGCATCACCATGACACAATTAAAACTGTGGCACTGAAATCTTATGGCCATATCCAGGTATGAGGTAACCCGCCAGACAAGCCAGACATACTTATATTCATTTTAGAATTATCGGTAAAATAAAAAAATACATATTTTTTTAATCTTAGAAGATCTGTCCACTGGTGTGAGAATCCTAGTTTGAAAAGCAGTGATCTATCCCACCCTTCATCTTTTCCAGATGGGGAAATCAAGTCCCACCGAAGGAATGGGACCTGCAAAGATCACGGTAGGAGCAGGTGCTAAAGCTAGATTTGGATACAGGTACCAGTGAAGTGCTCTCTTTCTCAGCCCAAGGGTGGGCCCCTCAGTGCCCACAAGAACAGCTGGCCAGAGCAGCCATCTGGGCAACAGAATTTTGCCCACCAGGACCCAGAAGGGATGGCCATTAACTAGAGCCAACAGCCACCAGCTAGGCTGTGAAGGACTTCCTCCAGAGTGGGAGGGGGCCGGGCCCTCCACACACCATGAACAATAGCTGAAGCCAGCATCCCAGAGGCACACGGGGGGCCCTCAGGCTGGCTGAATGGAATGGCTCCCAAGAACCCTACTAGAGCTTCAGAAGTGCAAGCAACAGCCATGGCCCCTCACTTTCCCCAAAGAGGATTCGTGGGACCCACCTCAACTCAGAGAAGACTGGACCATCTGAGCTTGAAAGTGAAGTCATCTTCACTGCCCTGGGAACTTGCTCATGCAAAGGGATCATATGGCTGCACTGGGCAGCTGGGGGCCTTGGATTCCCAAACACAGTGTGGCAGCGGTTCACTCATTTGTAGGCTCAGTCTCCCAGCGGGCCGGACCTGGAGTAGGCTCTGCTGGGTGCGGCCCCTGTTCAGGAGGCTGCTGCTCCAGCCTGGGGCTGCCTCATTCCCTGCGGGGAGGGCCACTCTCCGTCAGCAGGAGAAGCAGTGAGCAAGCCCACAGTGGCAGTTTTCCAGAACAGAAAACAGCTGCATGTACGTATATCGCCTACCCAGAATGAATATTTACAGGCTTATGACCGGTTCATTCAGACTAAATGAGAATGAAAGATATCCCAGGACATCCAATACATTTTCAGTAAAGGACCAGATAGTAGACATTTTAGGCTTTGTATTTTAGGACTTTTTTTTTTGAAGAAAACAATCTTTAAAAATGTAAAAACCATTCTTAGCTCACATGCTATCCAAACACAGCCCACAGGTTGAATATGACCCACGGGCAATAGTTTGCTGACCCTTGTTGTGGAACATCACTAACTCGAAACATTCCCTACAAGATCAACTCTGCCTTCCCCATGGAACTATAAACACCTCAGGAGAGATTATGTTCCCATTCTCGTACACACACACACACACACACACACACACACACACACACTCAGAGCTTCCATTGGGCAAAAACACATTCTCTGATAATACTTTTTAAATGTGCTGAGCATATACCTGCCTTAAAGTTTGCTCAGAGTCAGTGTGTTATGTGCAAAGCCACCATGTCCAGGGCTGAGAAGTTGTGAGTTGCTATTCCCGGGGGTATGTAAGGCCCAAGAGGAGATCATAGCAGGGAGGAGGGATCTAGTGTGAAGGTCTCCAAAGCATTCCTCAGAGTTATGGGACTTTTGAGGAGGGGCTTCTTGGGGTCACCTCTTCAGGTTGCTACACTCAAACCAACTAAGCTGCCCCACCTTTACTCTTGTAGGTACTGGATTTTCATTGAAGAGAACATTTCATGGCAAAAGAGGGTGGGTGGGTATTAACAACTAGTGCCCAGCCAATTGCTTCATATTTGCCCCTGCCCAAAAGTCCTGGCAAGATTTGCCCATATGCTGCCCACCTATTGAAGTGGAGGAAAAGCAGCCATCATTAGGACAGAGCAGATGCTCTCTGGTTTACTATAGTCCCCTCCACTCCCTATTGCCTTATACTTACCTGTTTCACTAATTAGTAGAGCCTGCCTGGCCCCTGGAGGCATTTGATTTTGTGACTCCAACTCAACACTGTTTCAGCTGCCATAAAACAAAACTCTGCTCCCTGAAGAGCAATAATGGTTAATTTAGTGAAGTCACCACTAAACTCCCAACCAGAGGTGACTGCTAATTCCTCGAAGTGTAAACCTACCAGCAGCTGCCCTAGCCTGCTGGTCTTAGGTAGCCCTTGACTAATCCTGATATTTTTTTAATTTTATGGATTTATTTATACCTCACTACATTTCCAAAAAGTATTTGAGGCAGCTTGTAAATATGCATACAGCACAATAAAATTTCAAAATAGATGAAGAAATCTAAGGGAAAGAAAATTCGACAAGAATAGCAGGATGAGGCCAGAAGAGAAGTTAGGACATGAAAATGCAAATCAAAAGGGCTGTTTGGTTTTGATGGTGAGCAGAGACTTTTGAGTTAATATGACCAATGGAAGCTACATATAGAACTCCCCCCCCCCCCCCGCCAATTGCAAAAGAAATTGATTTTTTTAATAACAGCGAAAAAAACAACAAAAAAAACAAAAAGAGTCTGAGGAAAAAGCTTCAAAGGTGTCAACCTAGGAAAGAAGAAAAAAAAAAAAAACCTTTGGAGCAGAACAATCGAGGCAGCAAGGTGTTCAACCCCATTCCCACCCCCTAGAAGCCATTTTGGAAAATCCCAGACATTCTCTAATACCACAGATCTGGAATGAAGCTGACCAAAAGGAACCCACAGCTCCTCATCATTGACTGGCTGAGACAAAAAGATGCAACTGGGGAAAAACAGGAACCATGGGGACATGATCAGGGCCCTGACTCGCTCTGATAGAAGTGAGGGTTCCAGAGCCACAAGGTGATTTGGGAAAACAATCCAAAGTCAAGACATGGGAATGGTCTACATCCTTCAACTAGGTATGATGAGTCCAAGAGAGGATATTAAGCAAAATTCTAGAAGTGGGAGTTTAACAATAGCCTTATTGGAGCCATTTGAGACAAAAACTGTGACTGTAACACCGGTCCTCAAAATGTAGCAAACCATATGAACACTCACCAAAGAAAACAGTATGTGGATGTTCATAGAGGCTTTATTTATAATCACTCTAAAGTAGAAATAACTCAAATGTCCATCAACTGGTGAGTGGATAAACAGATTGTGGTACATCTAGATAATGGAATAACAATCAACAATAGAAAGAACAGACTATTGTTTCATGCAATGCCATGGATGAATCTCAAAAGTATTATGCTAATGAAAGAGTCCAGATTCAGAAGATTACATATTGTATGATTGCATATATATAACATTCTGGAAAAAGTCAAGCTATAGGAACAAGAAAGAGATGAGAGGTTGCCAGGGGTCGGGGGTTAGGAGGAGGATTGACTACAGAAACCTATGAGGGAACTTTCTGGATTGAAATGAATAGTTACTGCAGTGGCAGTTAGACAACTTTACGTACTTGCCAAAGTTCATAGAACTGCACTCTTGGAAAACGATGAATTTTACTTTATGTAAATCATACCTCAATAAACCTGAGTTTTCAAAAAATGTAGCCAAGGGGGGTGGGGGGGAATCAAAGCATCCTCAAATACAATGGAAAGAAAGCCAAGAAGCCAACATACTCTATTAGATCAAAATAAATGCCTGGAGAGAACTGTTCAAGCACAATCAAATGGAAAAAAAAATGATGTAGCAACTAAACAGCTAGGAATGGCCAGAGGGTGGACATTTCTCCTGAAGGGGAAAAGAAACATAGTAAGTAAAAGACAGACATGAATGTACCAGGGAAGAAACATGAAGTAAACAAAAGAAAATTCTTTAGAAGTGCATTAGCTGAAGAAAAATGCAATAAGAACACAAATCCAATGTTCAAAGATACCACAAAAGGACGACTATATAACACCAGAAAAGCTAAAATTAAAGACTGACAACATCAAATGTTGCCCAAAATATGGAGCAACTAGAAGTTTCCAACCATTTCTGGTGGTAGGAACTGGGAGAAGGTTCTGGTAGCACCTTATAAAACTAAACACACCTACGCTATGGCCCAGTAGTTCTAATCTTAGGTATTTATCCAAGATTAATGAGAACAAAAGCTTGCACTAGAATGTTCCTAGCAGGTTTATTCACAAGATTCAAAACCTGGAAGCATCTCAGGTTATACCGTGCAAAACTACTAAGCACTAAAAAGGAACAAATTACTGAAAAGAGCAACCATAAAGATGAATTTCAGAAACATGATGCTATGGGAGAGAAACCTTACACAAAGAGCACGTACTATACGCTTCCATTTTTATGAGGTTCTAGAGCACACAAAACTAATCTATGGTAGAAAAAAAAAACCAGAATAGAGATTGCCTCAGGTAAGGGCTGGAGATCTTCCAAGCGAGGACACGGGGGAGTTTCTGAGGACATGTTCTACAGTTTGGCAGTGGTTTGGAGTACACAGTGTATGTATCTGTTAACATTCATCAAATGTACACTTAAGATTTGTGTATTTAATTACATGTGGCTTTTTTGTTTGTTTTTAATTTATTTATTTGTTATAAAGATGTGGGGTACAATTCAGGTATACAAACATTGATTATGCAGGTACCCTTGTTGATGAGGTATGCCCCTCCCTCCCCTAGCAGTTTCCCTCAACTGCCAGTCCCACCCCCCTCTTCCCCCGACAGTTTTCCACTACTGCCAATCACTTTCTTATAGCATTATAATTGTTCAAGTTCACCTTATGAGTGAGAACATATGGAACTCAGTTTTTTGTTTTTGTGATAAATCGCTGAATATGATAGACTCCAAATCCATCCAATTTGCTGCAAAGTCCTATTGGGAATATACCCAGAGGAACTCAAATTGTTCTACAAAAAAGATACCTGCACACGCATGTTTGTTGCAGCTCTATTCACAATATTAAAAACAAGTAACCAACCATGCTGTCCACTGAAGCTGGACTGGATAAAAAAAATGTGGTATCTATACACAATGGAATATTATGCAGCCATAGAAGACAAACATATGGACTTCAGAGAAACTTGGATTGATTTAGAGTCTATCATACTCAGTGATCTATCACAAAAACAAAGAATAAAGAACCTTATGTTCTTACTCATAAGTGAACCTTGAACAATTATCATAATACTATAAGAAAGGAATTGGCAGTAGTGGGAAACTGTCATGGAAGGAGGGGTGGGACTGGCAGTTGAGCTATAAAGCCACGGGTGGGAGGGGCATACCTCATCATCAAGGGTACCTGTATAATGAGCATTTGTATATCTAACCCTGAATTGTCTCCCACATCTTTAAAATAAAGGGGAAAAAAAAGATATACATGTAGGCAAAAGGCACATGAAAAATGTTCAGCCTCACTAATCGTCAGAGAAATGCAAATCAGAACCACACTGAGATACCACCTAACCCCAGTAAGACTGGCCATTATTAATAAAACAACATCAGATGCTAGTGAGGATGCAGAGAAAAAGGAATGCGTCTACACTGCTGGTGGAAATGCAAACTAGTGCAACCTCTTTGGAAGACAGTGTGGAGATTTCTGAAGGAAATAGAAATTGATTTTCCATATGACTCAGCAATCTCCCTATTGGGAATATACCCAGAGGAGTGCAAATCATTCTACAAAAAAGATACCTGCACATTCATGTTTATTGGAACTCTATTCACAATAGTAAAAACATGGAACCATGTGTACTGCCATTAAAACTGAACTGGATTTAAAAAATGTGGAACTTATGCACAATGAAATATGCTGCCGTAAAGAAGCACAATCATATGGACTTCACAGCAACTTGAATTTAATCTATCATACTCAATGATCTATCACAGAGAAAAAGAACAGACTACATGTTCTCTCTCATAAGCACCTTGAACAACTATCAAAATGCTATAAGAAAGGGATTGGCAGTAGTGAGAAACTGCCAGAGGAGTAGGGGTGGGATTGACAGTTGAGGGAAACAGTCAGGGGGCAGGAGGCACACCTCATCAAAAAGGGTACCTGCATAATTAACATTTGCATACCTAACCCTGAACTGTACCCCACATCTTTACAATAAATTTCTTTTAAAAGAAAGAAATGAATAAAAAGGAAAACTAGAGTATGATACCTAGGGAAAAAAAAAAAACTTTACAACTATCTTATTTTTATACTTAATAGGCTGATTTTCTTTGGATAACCACTTTACGGGAAAAAAATACTTTGCAAATAGGTACAGTCAGGACAATTTTCTAACACAGCAATAACCTTAATATATTTATTGTTGAAAGGATTGAGATTTAAATACTAACATAAATTTTCAATTAAAATGATACCCACATGGCAAATGAATTAATTTTTTTTCTAGGAGATGTTAGAATAGAGTTGATGTTAAAGTGGCGGTCATAAGGAGAAAAAAGCAATTTAATTAAGAAAATAGAGAATGCTCTCTATGATAAAAATGATAGAATGAAATGACTAATGCTCATGCTGTGTGCTTTATATAGGTATTTTCTCTTAATGCCAAGCAAGACATTTTTATTAGATTTTTTTCCTATATTTTGTCACACAGGGGCAATTTGTGTCTACTTGTAATTAAAATGACATTAAGCAGCCTCATTATCAGTTATGCACTATTTCACAGTAAAGATCTCATACTAAAACCTCCTCTATTTTTATAGGCTTAATTATAAAACAGAAGTTACTGTTTCAGTTTTAAAAAGTGATATATTTTCTAAATATTTTCAAAGGAAGATTTCAATGTGGAGATTAATCATAGGCTACCTTTCATTGTTTCTTACTTAATTTATGAACTTATGACTGGCCAACCACTCCGAAAACTTAGGAAATGGAAGGATTAAAATTAATTATTCCTTTGAATATTTACTAATGGTATGTTTAGACAAAGTATTTAGAAATACTTACAAAGAGGCAGAATGAATCTCTCCTCACTTCTTTCTCTCAACCCTGAGTATCTTGTTTTACTTATTAAATGTGATTAATAACAACTACTTTTCAAGAATAGACATCTTAGTCTATTATCAGATTGTGATACATAGTAGAGTTTAATGATATTTTATTGTTCTTTAATCCTATTATTTCTAAATCATTTCTAAATCATTAAACTATAGTATTAAGTAATATAAATGGAATATTTTTTTTTCAAGATTTTGACTATTTGTCATCTTCTCAGCTAATAATAACTTCATATGCACTGTATATATTCTCTCAGGGCTTCCAAAACTGGGTGGCTAAAAATAACAGAAATTTACTCTTTTACATCTTGTGGTTGCTAAAAATTTTAAATCAATGTGTTGGCAAGACCACGTTTCCTCTGAAGCCCTTAGGAGATAAATTCTTTTATTTTATTTTATTTTTAAATTATTTATTTATTTATTTTAGCTTTTGGTAGCTGCAGGCTTGTGATATCATAACTCCTGCAGGAATTTTCATGACTTTTTTCTTTGTCTGTGTCCAAAATTTTCCTTTCTTTAATGACACCAGTCACGGTGTTTTAAGGGCCCACCTTACTTAAGTATGACTTTATCTTAACTAACTGCATCAGTAATGACTCCATTCTCAGTTTGAGTCATACACACAGGTATTAGGGGTTCTATAATTTTTTTCTGAGGGAACACAAATCCACCTATAACATGCATTAAAATGTTATATAGCTGGGCTTGGTGGCTCAGCCTGTACTCCCGCGCCTTGGGAGACTGAGGTGAGTGGATTGCCCGAGCCCGCGGGTTTGAGACCCGCCTGGGCAGGCGAAACCTCATCTCTACAATAAATCAAAAAAATCAGCCGGGCGTGGTAGCGCGTGCCTGTAATTCCGGCTACTCGGAAGGCTGAG
>CAUYQG010144647.1:0-22791 GCA_963574415.1 Tarsius wallacei | reverse complement strand
TTGTTTCTGGTTAAATATGCTAAATATAGCGGGGAAGGTGATGGCGTCAACAGCTCTCGAACACGTTCTAACGGTCTCGAGGTCCTCGGCTCTCCCTGATTTCTAATGTTCAGTGAGCCTCCGTGGCTGGCTGCCAATATTGTGTGTGAACGGGGCTTGTCAGTTTTCCAAAGTTGGTGTACCAATTTCTATTTCTACAGCAGTGTATGAGAGTCAGTGTTCCACCTAGTCACTATCATCCCCATACTTGATATTATTGGATTTTTCACTTTAATCATTCTGATAAATGTAATAGTATCATATTGTGACCTTAATTTGCATTTAATGCATACAATTTGCATTTTTGATGATTAATGATGTTGAGTATTTTCTGATATATTGTCATTTGGATATCTTATTTTGTGTGAATTAATTATTCATATTTTTGGCTAATTTTTTAGGGCTATTTGCTTTTTTGTTATAAATTTGTAGAAGTCCTTTACATATTCTATATACCAATATATTTTGTATACTGATATATTCTTTATAGGTATTGCAAATATCTTCTGCCAGTCTGTGGCTTGCCTTTTTTTTCTTTAAATGGTGGTGTTCAGTACAATGACTGCTTATGTACCTAGTCCTGAATTGTACCCCATATCTTTAAAATAAAAAAATAAATAAATTCTTAATGTTAGTATTGTTTAATTTATTATGATTTTTTTCTCTATGTTTAATGCTTTTTGGATCCTATTAAGAATTTGTATTGACTAAAGGAAATGAAAAGTGTACCCAACTGATTTGATTTGTTTTTCTGTAAAAATTTAAAGTACTTATTATTACTTAGGTAGAACACTTTAATCTACCATGAAGAAATCGGTTTCCCCAACAGTATAATTCATGTATCACTTGTCCTCTCTCATGCACAAAAATATCCACAAACGTCATCCCATAAGAACTTTTATTTCTTCCTATCAAACACAGCCATTCTGTTGAGTGTATGTCTTGTCTCCTTTATTCCTAATTGCCCCATCTTCTATGTTCAGAGATAACAGAGCCTGTCATAGGTGGATTCCTCTTTTTGCCTTCCGCTCCAGTTCACCATTTACTTTCTCCTCTCCTGTTTCAGTGGAAGATGTTTCATCATCCACTCTTTTAACCATGCTGGGTGTAATTTCGTTTCCTCCTTCAGAAATATTGTTCTTTGAATTGTCTTTTCTCCTGAATCTTTACTGGTGCTCCTTCTGCTTGGCACGTAGACGGTAGATCTGTTCCACCTTAAAAAACAAAATAAGATTTTTACTTTTACCAGTTATCCCATCTCTGTCTTTCCTTAAAAAAAACCCCATAGACAAATGTTGTACACATATGGTAAAAGTACATAGCACTAAATACACCCACATAATTAGTGCATGTAAAACAAGCAACATCTAAACAGGATGGATGGATTGCATCAAATTCACTTTCCTGATTGTGACATTAAATGATAGTTATGCAAGATGTTGCCATTGGGAGAAATTGGGTAAAGGGTATAGGATATCTCTGTATTATTTCTTGCAACTGTTTGTGAATTTACAATTATCTTAAAATAAAAAGTTAAAACAAAAGCATTTCTAAAAATTATTTATAATAAAAACGACCACCGTTTATTGAGTGCTTACTATGTGCTAGGTATTGTTTACGCACTGTCAGGAGGATACCTGAGGTTAACCTCATTTTATAGATGACAAAACTGAGGCACAGAGAGGTTAAGTTACTTACTCAGGTCACCCAGATAGTCAGTGGCAAAATTAGCGTTCAGGCTAGGCAGCCTCACTCCAAAGATAGAGCTCCTAACCACTCTGCTATGCCTCTTAAATAACTATGTTCATGTCCTGCCTCCTAGGCTCACTCCTCAGGGCACTATAATTTAGCTTTCATTCCAGCTATTCTTGTGAAACTGCTTTTGCCTGGATCATCAAGTCAGTTTCCAAATCTAATGGTCCTATTCTTTCTACAGCCTTTGATGTTATTCACACATTCAACAAATGTTTATTGAGCACATTTAATGTATCAGGCTATGTTTTACAATGGTGAACAAGAGAGGCAAAACTGCTGTCACTGAAGGATGCATATGTCCTTGCTTGTTACTCTCCAATTCGTCTCTGCTCATTACTGCTGACTTGTTTGTGGATGGTCAATAAGCCACTTTATTGTTCCACGCCTTTGTTTTTCTGCGCTAAAACAGGTTATGTCATTTGTTTGTGGTTTCACAGCATGTCAGAAAATATTATATTTAAATACTATTTTTTCCTTTTTCCTCCAAATAGAAATCTGAAATTTCTAAGCAATTGTCATGAATATAAATAAAGTAAGAAAGCCAAATCCTGAAATGTACTACCCTTTTAATGTAATTATTAAAGATGAATTGTGAAACAGTACTTGTGATTGACCTTCTACCCACTTTTTCTGTATGAGGATAATTTGACTTAATTTTATGCTCACTAGTTTGAAAACACCAGGAGGATCTCTGCAGAATATTAAGTAACTTTCACTCCATATGTCCAAATAAAAAGCTACTCCAAGGAAAACACTTGACTTCATGGAGACATGGTGGTAGCTCTTTGCATATCACCAAAGCTAAGCATTTGAGCCAGGGTTGAAGAGGCGTCATCTTGTCTCTTTCCACATGTCCATGGTTATTTTCTGTTTCTATTCCCCAAATTCAGCAAAGAAGAAAATAATGTTCTCTCCAACTTCCTTGTGCCAAAAAATAGCTCTTGTTTTATTTGTCCTAAGGGGAATGTGTTTCGCTTGATGATTGGAAGCAGCTCTAATATTCTTGCTTACATCCAGTGTTACTGTTTTTGTGTGATAGCTGTTTGTTTACAGCAGCAGTTACCGATTTACATGGACCGTGCTGTCAAAGTCATTGCCTTTAATGAAACCTAATGCCTCTTGGAAGAAAGATGACAGAGTCAGCCCAGAGACTTGCAAAACCTTAAAAGTGATTCTTTGTCAAACACGTGAGAAATGATTCTTCCTTTCCTATAACTTGAGGGGGAAAAAATGAAAAACTGTTACACACCAGATGATGGTTCCTATCTAGTAAAGTTGGCCAGTTCCATTCCTTTATGTCCTTTGCAAAACCCACAGAGAACACATTTGGGGCCAGTTCTTAGACTTGGCAACCGTCTCTGCTTTTTAAGGAAATCATATGGACACAAAAGAGATGGCTTGGTCGATGAAGGGCTTGGAATCCCAAGGGTCCAGAAATGGGATGCATAGGACTCAAATTCTAGGTCATCAGAATGTGACCCGAGCCCAAGATTTATCCCAGTTGTTGCCAGGTTTGGTTACTTGATTAAGTTTGGTTCAAACAAAAGTAAATTTGAGAAAAGTTTTGATTTTCATACTGACTAGACCTTTAAAAGAAAGAAAGTGGCCATTGCCGTGTTTCCTGGCTCTGGCCCCCTTCCCTACCTAGGGGAGGTAAATCCCCTCTCTCTCTCACTTACTTTCTAAATAAACTATATTTTCTAATCTTAAAAAAAAAGAAAGAAAGAAAGAAGAGAAAGGAGGAGAAGGAGGAAGGGGGAACTAGAAACTGTAAAATACCATATGAGATGATGGGATGATAAAGTGATTCCTAACTTTCAAATCATTCTAGAGCTAAAAGAAGCAGTCTTTAACTTAAAGTCCAGTACCTTTCTCTAGCATTTACATGTGTGGTATTATAGCTGTTTAATGAGAAGTTATTTAGAAAGGGCTGGGAACCAGTATGTCGCTGTCTCTCTCTCTCTCTCTCTCTCTCTCTCTCTCTCTCTCTCTCTCTCTCTCTCTGTTTCTGGCTCTCTCTCTCTCTCTCTGTACCTTCTTAATAAGCTTGGCTTTTTAAAAGGTAAAATAGAGGCCTCAGAACATAATGAAACTGCCATTGAGCCAGGCTCGGTGGCTCAGCCTGTAATCCCGCACCTTGGCAGGCTGAGGTGAGTGGATTGCCTGAGCCCGCGGGTTCGAGACCCGCTTGGGCAACCTGGTGAGACCTCATCTCTACAATAAATCAAAAATTAGCCGGGTGTGGTAGTGCACGCCTGTAGTTCCAGCTACTTGGAAGGCTGAGGCAGAGGGATCACCGGAGCCCAGCAGGTCAAGGCTGCAGTGGGCCACTGCACTCCAGTCTGGGCGACGGAGTGAGACTCCAACTCAAAAAAAAAAAAAAAAAGGAAACTCTGTCACTGAAGATGTTGAAGCAGAATCTGGTTACCTGCTTACTAAGAATGTTCTGGAGAAAATTTAAATCTAGATTAGTCATTGGATCAGTTAGCTTTTATGAATTTCTTTTTGTGTAGAGTTTATGCGTCATGAATGAGAACAAAGCCTCCTTTTCCTTTTTTTTTAAATAACCTTGATTTGGGATATTATTTTCAGTCATTTAAGGTAATACCTGTTGCCTGCTTAGTTTTTTTTTTTTTAATATGCAAGAAAACATTGGCCACCTTTGTTAATGTTCTATTTTATTTCTTTAGGTGCCCGAACATACACAGTTAAGTTGGATCCTTTCCTGCATGGTCAGACTACCTCGATTACAACACTTACACCAGTGGAAGGTAAATGCCAGGGATCTGGGTAATAAATAGAAAGGAAGCTGTTTTTCCTTTACTGTTTATTTTTGTGTCAGGCACTGGGAGTCCCGAGTTTACTCCTCCCTGGTCTGCTACTCACTGTTGACTGGAACAGCATCTTTAATCTCTCTACTTCAGGGTATTAAAGGGAAAGTAAGAGGTTATCCAAGATTCCTTCTGACCTAAAAATATCATTAGTTGCTTGTTTTTATCTGTGTGTAGTTGAATCAGAGTTACATTTGGATAGACTTGGTAATGACTTTGAACCTACCACTTTGTAGTTATCCAACAATCACAGATTCTGGATTACTAGAACCTGAAGTTGCCTCCCATTCCCATTGGAATTAGCTGGCAGTTAGGGAAAGAATGTTTTCATTGTGGGAGAAGAGACAACATAGTTTATTTAACATTGAAACAAGTTGAGTCCAGGCAACAGTTTAAACCCACAGAAAAATTACGGCTGTAACTTTTTCTAAGAAGTTCAACTAGGAAAGAGAAATTGGATAATTCATAGTTCTTTACTTCCATTTATTTTTGCAATTGGATAATCCCAGGGTAGGTAGCCCTTAACTATGTCAACACTAATTTCAGTTTTAGCCTCTTTCAAGCATATTTTGAGGTCCATAGATTTCCTCAAAAGCGGATCTTCAGAAGCCTTTGCATGTGCTATAGTAAAAAAACAGAGTTTTATAGTGACAGTGCCTAAATGCTATGGTTCAAAGTGTTGTGTCCCCCTAAAATTCATATGTTGAAACTGAACCCCCAAGATGATGGTATTAGGAGGTGGGGCCTTTGGGAGATCATTAGAGTATAAGCGTGAAGCCCTTATGAATGGGGTTAGTGCTCTTATAAAAGAGTTACCCCTTCCATCATGTGCAAACACAGCTAGAAGGCACGGTCCATAACCAGGAAGTGATTCCCCACCAGACACTGACTGCCTTGATGTTGGACTTCCCAGCCTCCAGAATTGTGAGGAATGCATTTATGTTGTTAATAAACTATCTGGGGTGGTGTTTTGTTATAGCAGTTTGAGTGGACTAAGACAGGAAATAAAAAGACAGTATCAGTAATGTTGCAGATTCATTACTTGCCAAGAATGAAAAACAACATTTCATAATGTTTTCTGCCATACTTGTTTTTAGGCAAGACCTTCCCATTTTATCAAAACATTCTACCACTAAGTATATTGCTGAAATCCTTTTTTATAGAACCTGAATACTAATTTAGTAAGAACTGTTCCTACTTTAAAATATTGTCTAAGGATATCCTGATAACATACCACTAATGAGTGTACTTATATTCTGGAAAAGCCGTTCCACTAGTCCATGATTTCTTACTTGTAGAAAGAACATGGACTCAAATCCCAGGCTTATCTTAGGGCATGCTACTTTGGTGGTTGTTCCTTCAGTAGCGAATGCTAGTGATACTTGGTCATGCTGGGTGCTAGAGATACAGCAGTCACAGAGGCAGCTTCATGAGGCTTGTAACTATTGGGAGAGAGGCAATTAAACAAGTAGTAAGAAAGTGTGATAAATGCTCTGAGGGACGTGGAAGATCTGATCAGAGTACCCAGCTTGGTTTTGATTCGGGCAGTGAGGATGGAACAGTGGCAGGGAAGGGTGGGATCAGGGTTGCTGCGGTTTGGGCAATTTGGAGAATCAGTGAGTAACAAGTATGGAAGGCATCCGGGGCACATCATGGGTGCCCAGCAAATATCAATGTTCACATCTCCCCCTTCCCTTGGAATGTAAAGGTCAAGCATGCTAATATAAAAAGACTGTAAACGCGGATTATTTTCCCCTTTCCAAATGAAACTTACATTATCTTTACCCGGTGACAATTGTGAGCTAGCCTTTATTCTGAACATGGTAATTAAGGGATGTACTAAAGAAGTTGTATGTTCACACCTTCAGATTTTCTTTGAATGGCCAATAACATTGGTTGCTATAAGCCAGAAATTACTTGAAGCTTAAAATTAAAATTAAGTTTGTAACTAAAATATACAACACTGAAATTAAGATGGGTAAAGAGAGAAGATGCTGCATTTTCAGGCCCAGTCTTAAAGGGTGCATCTGCACGTTGGCGGGGAAAGCATGTGGGCTCATGAACTTGGTCCCTGGGATCATACAAGTTTACAAATTCAGCTGTCCAGTTAGTTCGGAAGTAATTGGACTTGAGAGGAATGATTCATATTAACTGAATGAACGAGTTTTATCTGCACACCAAAACATCCAAAATATTTTACAAGATATGCTCTACCTAGGCCTCAGAACTGTGCACGTTATTCCTTTCTAGTAAGTAGCTCTACTCAGAGAGCCACATTCTATGTCAGCCATATTCCCCCGTAGCAAGGGAGTTAGTATCACTAGGCCTCATGTATAGCTGGTACACACTGGTAGTTTACAGCCGGCACCTATGGCTCCCTAGTCACTAAAGACTTCCAGCGTTACCTCTGCTGACCCCTGCACATCGCCATTAAGTAACTATTTTGGCCTGTACAACCTGTGCTGTGCACGGGTCAGTGTTCCCTCAGTATTTCAGCGTGCCTTATCACCCTCAAGACAGTCATTAGGATCGGTTAGATTAAAATTTCTCTTATTTAATTCCATTTTTGCTTAAACAGATAAACGATAGGGCTTCTGATGTTAAACTCATGTTAATTTGTAGAAATTTAATTTCACAATAATATAGCGCCTTATCTGTGAAATCTGAAACGTATTTGGCTTGGAACCTGGAAAATCTTTCATTCTTACTTTAATAAAATGAGTAAGAAATAACGGCAGGATCCTTCAAAGGGGCGTTGGCAAAATAGATTCACCTTGCTCCTGTCTAAGCATGAAGACAAGCCCGCTCAGAACAGCTTGAGTTGCTCATAGGAACTGAGATATGATGTTGTTACGAGTGGCTTCAGATCACACTTTGCTGGCTTTTACCGTTTCTTGATTTAGCAATATGATAAGGCTCAAGTCAGACTTCTCGCCTCCTTTCTCTTCACCTCCCACAGGCGAAGACTGCCAAGCAGAAGCGTGACGGGACAGTGGGTCTGCTCACATACCCGGTACTCCAAGCAGCTGACATTCTGCTGTACAAGTAAGAAGAGAGGCCATCCCTGGTCTTGTGCACATTCATCATGACAAGCGAGTGTTTTAACCTGTCTGACAGAGATTTGGTCCATGGGCAAGGGGCACAGAAGGGATCAGACTTGCCAGTCAGTTTCTGTGAACTCCTCCGTAATAGGTACTAAATTATAGAAGTATGTTTCCAGGAGAAACTAGTAATATAGAGAGCTAAGATTTAAATATCACTTATTACGTGTCAGAAACCATCATAAGTGCCTTGCATACAATAATCCTCATGAGAACCTTCTAAAGTTTGCACTATCATCACCCCCATTGTACAGATGAGGAGACTGAGGCACACAGTGGTTAGTCGTGTGCCTAAAGTCGTGTTGCTAACGAGAATTGGAGCCAGGACTTGAGTCCAGGCAGTTTGAGTACAGGGACTGTGCTCTTAACCACCATGCCATGTGTGTTTCCCAAGTAATAATTAAACTTCAAGTGTTTTAAATGTTGATTTCTTGTATGATCTAGTCTCCAAAGCAGTGCTGTCCAGTAGAACTGGCTGTTGATTAGGGAAGTGTTCTGTTTGTGCTTTCTAATACTGTAGCCACAGTGTGGCTCTTGAACACTTGAGACATTGCCGTGGAACTTAATTTTAAATTTTGTTTCATTTTGTTTATTTTAAATTTAAATAGCTGCCTGTGGCTAGTGGCGACTGTATGAGACCTGCAGGTTGAGAGCAAGTTTTTAAACATGATATGGGGTGACCTTACTTTTCCTGGACCCATAATCCATCCACTCAGCTCTTGGTGCCACTGAAAGCCTCCGAAAAATGCTGCCGAGGATGTGGACCCCTGCACTCTCTGTGCTGCTGACCGGGGCTTCTGATCTCATCCCTCTCCCAGTCCTTTCCTGCCATTCCCTCGGCCCCAGTTTGGCCTTCGAGAGATCAAGCCTTTCATTCAGCATACACTTACAGCCTTAGTCATGCTACTACAAAATCTTCTGGGAAAAAAGAAACTCCTCCACTGTTTTTGCACTCCGTTCCCCTAAAAGCCATGATTCTTCCCCTGGAGAACTAGAATTCTTTGCATGTACGTCTGATGATAGCATGGAGATGGCAGTATGCAATTATGATGGACACAACCGGAAGAGCAGCGGCTTAGCTCTACAAATAGGGAATGTCCATGAGCACATGCAGTCTACGTTTAATTCTGATGAAAACTTATAAGATTGTCTGTCTGTTGTATTAACTTGAATGCTTGGTTCTTGATACAATTTATGATTTGTAATAAATGACTTTTGATTTATTTGGGGGAAGTCTAGAACACTTTTCTCTAGTTGATAGCAAATAAAAGTCTAATAAAAGTGTTAATAATGCATTTCCTAGAGAAGTAGGATATTTCCTTTCAAAGGTTTTATGAAGAATCTTGACTTTCTCACCTGTAAAATGGGAATACTTATTCTGCACAGTATTACTAGAGGAGTAAAATGAATTATGATCCAGGAAATACTGTGATTAGGAGGTGTTGCTTGATTATGACTGTGGATGATTATATCTTTGAGAATTACAATCTGATGCCTAATTTTGTTTTCAAGGCCTGTTTCTTCATAGAACCAAAATCTAGCTGAGTGCAATGGCAGGCACCTGTAGTTGTCCCCGCTACGTGAGAGACTGAGACCAGAGGCTCACTTGAGCCCAGAAGTTCACATTTAGCTTGGGCAAGGTAGCTGAAGAGACCTCATCTCTGAAAAGAACCAAAGGCTAAGACTTTTCACAACCAGAATAGAAAGACACACATTTTCTTTAACAGTTCAAGAACTGTAATGGGAGAGTCCTCTGAGCTCAGAGCTGCAAAAAGGATAAATTTTAGCAAGAATGCCCTTCTTATGATACCATGGAGCATAGAGTGCAAAGGAGTGTTCAAGAGTCTCTTCTTTCATTCTCGCTTTGAAGTGTAGCCCAGAAAGATTAAGCAACTTGTCCAAAGTTGTGTAGCCAGTCAGTGGACAGTGGAAAGTCAGGGCATGATTATGGGTCTACAGTACTTTTTCTGCTGATGTATATTTTTCATCTGTCTTGCTATGTTTCCTCTCAAGTGTAGAAATTCATAATTGTTTGATAATAAGTAGCAGAGGCAAGACTCAAACCCATGTCTGATTTGTAGCCTATACCATTGTTTTCTCTATAACAGAGATCAAACACTGGGAGTATTTGTAATTTTTGTTTTGTTTCACATATTTCTGGATTTTGAAAAAAGGTCATAGCCAGAATGCCGATGAAGATTTGAGTTTTAAAGATAGATAGGTAGGAGGATAGACTGAAGGATGGATAAAACATTTGTGTGTGGCCACTTCGTAAAATGATGATGCAAGTCAGATACAGATTTAGTGTGTGCTATTGTCAAAATCATTATTAGCACGAGTGGCATGCTGGGCCAGAGAACAAACACAGGAAAAGAAATGGAAGGGGAGCCTTCCAAGTAAATTTACAAAAGATTTATGTAGCTGTTTTGGCAGAACTTGTATAAGAAACCCAGGAATCAAAACTGAGACCATCTTTAGCTTGAGAGTATGATAAATAGCAGATATTTGAAGAAAGAAAAAATAATACTCAAAAGTAGCAGGTGTTTACAGCTTTTATTGTGTATCTATATCATTTTTCTGAATGCCTAATTTCAGGTAGCTGACTATAAATTAAGTAAATATTTCTCCTTTCTCTTTCTGTGTCTATGTATATATGTGTGTGTGCATACACGTTTTTTGTGTACATCTTTCTTTATACACACACAAATATATACAAAGACACACACATACATCTGTAATTTGTGTTAACACGCAACAACTATTTGCCAAATACCTGCAGTGCCACTGACTCAGGAAAAGGCACCATGCATGGCCTTGAGGGGAAGGAAAGGACAGTCTTGAGATGTTGAGCATTGTCTGCCAGGCATCATCCTAGCTGCTACACACACATTATCCGTTCACGCCTCACAACAGCTTTGTAAAACAGGTTACGGGTATTGTCCCCATCTCACAGATAAAGAAATGAGGTTTCAGAGAGGTACCCCTAATTCTGCTAAAATAGACATGAGAGTGAGTACCTGAGCTAATCAGGTTCTTTTTCTTAAGGATTTGAGAAACATGAGAAGAGGATAAGAAGACTGTGAAAACAAAAGCTAAAATGACAGAAATATAAGGCAACAAAAGCCTCAAGAAACCAAGTAAGCAGAAACCAAACCAAACCCAAAACAAAAAGCATAGAGAGTAAACTCATTGGTCAGAAACTTCAGGCTGGTAGAATCAGTGAAGAGGTGTTGTCATAATGTCTGAGAATCAGACTACTGCCAGTAAGGACTATTGAAAATAAGCTTTCTGAGAGCTTTTTCTAAAAATTTTAGTGTTCCTAAAACTGCTTCGGAGACTTCTAGTCCTTGAACTCCATTCATTCTTCCTGAGGCCAGTCTAGTCTGGATTTTTCTGAGACCCTAGAAGCTGTAAAGTTCTGCGGTCTGCTCGTATCCACATATTCATCCACCTTACCCAAGCAGTAATTCTTCTCTCTCGTTTTCCATTTTTCCTCTGCTTAGCAAGTGCATACACTAAACCAGAACCCTACTTAAAGGTGGTCTGAGAAACGTAGTTTCCAGGCTGCTAGCCCTGAAAATCAGGAGATAAGTGGAAGGAAGACAACAGTACTGAGATGTCAACAGACAATCCAGTACAGTCTTCAAAACGTAATGAGAACCTGCTTGTACGTTTTAAGGACACAGCGAACTTTACATGACTTACTCTTTTGAAAAAGAATTGATTAAAGTACAGAGAACGAATTTTAGGAGAACAAGAATATCTGGGGCAATCTGTTCAGAGGCTATTTCACTAGTCGAATTTCGACCATGATAGTGACAATGAAGACAAAGAGAAGGAGACAAATGTGAGACATTTTTCGACAAAACTGACAGGACTTGGACGTTTATGGGAGGAAGGTGTCAGGGATGACCCCACATTTCTTATTGTTTTTTGTTTGTTTGTTTGTTTGTTTTCTGAGTCAGGGTCTCACTCTGTTGCCCAGACTGGAGTGCAGTAGCTTCATCATGGTTCATTGCAGTGTCAAACTCCTGGGCGTAAGTGATCCTCCCGCCTCAGCCCCTGAGAAGCTGGAGCTACAGGTGCATGCTGACACATCTGGCTAACTCTTTGTAGAGACCAGGTTTCGCTGTGTTGCCTAGGCTGGTCTCGAGCTCCAGCAATTCTCTTTACTTGGCCTTTCAAAATGCTGGGATTACAGACAGGCATGATCCACTGTGCCTGGCTCATGACCCCACATTTCTGGTTTGACAATGTTGCCATGCACTGAGACAGGGAATAGCAGAAGAGCATTTGCCAGAAGAACTTACAGCTTCCTTTGCTGTTATCTTTCCTTCTGCAGGCCTTAAATCTCTAGTTGAAACCCGTCATTATGTCTCTCACAGTATAGCACCCCGCCTTTCACATCGTGGGTCTTCAATAAGTAACTGCTGAATTAAAAAGTCATTATAGCATATCAAAGAAGCCACCAATGATGAGGCATCCATCCTTTACAACAGGAAAACAGCACCACACTCCTGCCCCAGCCAGGCTAGTAAAAGGCAGCAGCACTGAAATCTTACAAACATGGCCGACAAAGTAGAGAAAAAACAGTAATAATAAGAGAACAAATCTCTGTGAACAGATATATGTAGGTGATGATTATTCATCTGGACACTAATTCTGCCAGAGGGATGGGGTGGATCTCCAGCAAATGTAGATGCAGAGAGGAACTAAGCGAAAGAAAAATGGTTTAGTCACCAGAGAAGAAGATCAGAGGCATTATTATGTGACAGAAGTTATAACAATCAAAATTATGAAAGACTTTTGTTTTATGTTGTGTCTAAGAAAGCACAGTCAGGGTGAGTGAAAAAAAAGAAAGAAAATAGAAGGCATTAATATGGATATCATTATGTAGGGTATACGTTTTAAAAGTGCAGTACTACATTATTTGAAGTGAGAGGAAGGCTGAAGAGAGAGGTTGGAAATGTGAAGAGCGTAAGCGCCGTAAGTGAGGAGACTCCGAGACAGGCTGAATTAATGTGCAGTGTGAACTCGATGGATGAGAAGGGAAGGCCGAGATAAGTGACAGGAGGCGAAAGGAGCAGCGGGAGCACGGGGGCGGAGACTGGAGACAAACACACTGAAATCAGATGAGAAAGCCAAGCGGAGCACGAGGGCCAGGTGAAAAAAATTAAAAGGGCTCAACTCCTTTGTGAAGAAAGCGAAGCCCCACAGAATTGTTGGAAAAGAGGCAAGGGCCGACATCGGGGCAAGATGCGTGCGGAGTCATTATGAAAACTAAATGTGTTTTCTGTTTAGTTTGGTTGCTTTGTGAATCTGGAACCATTCTGACATGTGGAAATACTCATTTTGATGTGCTTAAAGTGTATTGATTATGGTAATTGTTTTTTTTGTGTTAGTTGCAGTCCATTGTGATTTCCTATGGGCTACTGTAATTGCGTTTTAACGTGCTCTGTGGGCTCATTTGGTCTGGGGCATCAAGGTGACCCCTGCATGTCAGCCTCACTATACTTACAAGACAGAAGCAGCGCAGTCCACTCCAAGCAGAGAAATTTACAAAGGTGGGGCAGGTGTTTGTGCATCTCGGCGAGGAACACCATGCAGGGCTGTGGGTGCTGAGGGGAGCATGCGAAGGAGCGTTTTCGTTTTGACCACTCCCCGAGCCAGTGGCTTTCTGCTCCAAGCCGTGAGGAAGAGAGCAATGGAGGTGGCCCTCACAGCCATCTTGCAGAGTTTCCCACATTTGTTTACCAACCTTAGGAGAGAACCCGTCTCTGGATCCACTGTCATGGTCCTTGCATCTTGCCTTTCCATTCATTGTTCTGTCCTGTTTTCCTTAAATGAAAAGAGCTCCCAGCATTCCTGTAGCATACCATCTGTATTTTTGGATTACCCGTCAGATATGTGAATTGTCAGTTTCAAGTATGTCTTCTGCCCACATCAGGATTGCTGCCCAGGTCTATGCCTGTCTGGGATTATGCATCAATATCTGTGTGTGTGGTGTGTCAGCTGTGAAAAAGGCAAATGATCCTTTTTGAAAAAAGTCGCAGTATATACCTCATCAAGTTTCCTCATTTGTCCTTCATCATGTCAGATATTAATGAATATATATTATAGCAATAGCCAGCATTTATTGAGCTCTCACTACCAAGCCCTATGCTTGGTAATCCTTGAACAGCCATATGAGGTAAACACCATTATGAACCTCACTTTACAGAGGAAATGAAGGCTTAGAAACTTCCCGAGGAAACCTGCTTATAACTCACCTCTTCTTTCACAGAAGCAGCACTAAACATCCTTGAACAAGAAATGTCAGCACTTTATTACTTGTGTTATCAAATATAAGTTAGCCAACCAAGCCTTAAATATTTAAAAGCGCCTGTTTTGCCCCACAATATACTTTATGCTTCAGTATAAAGTTTTCCTCATCAAGACTTCCCTATAATGCTCAATTCTTCCCTTTTGGTGCACCACACCATGATCTGACACTGCAAACTTTATACATGGGATTAAAACCATTATAAGTAGATTCCCGGTATGTACTCTGATTTTTTTGTTTTGCATCTTCATTTTTTAATCAGATAAAATACTACAGATAAAATTCGGATCTCTTCTGTTCCTTTCCTCAGACCCATTTCCCTCCCGCTGTCTCTAGAAGCAGCTATGGTTATGAATCTTGGGAGGAGCTTCCAGTATGTTTTTATATTTATTGTTACAGACATATGCATCTATAAAGAATATGTAGCATTTTCTTTTTTTTTGAGTTGGAGTCTCACTCTGTCGCCCAGACTGGAGTGCAGTGGCCGCTTCCAGCCACCACAGCCTCGACCTGCTGGACTCTGGCGATCCTTCCGCCTCAGCCTTTCAAGTAGCTGGAACTACAGGTGTGCGCTACCACGCCTGGCTAATTTTTGATTATTGTAGAGATGAGGTCTTGCCCAGTTGCCCAGGTGGGTCTTGAACCCGCGGGCTCAGGCAATCCACTCACCTCAGCCCCCAAGGCGTGGGATTACAGGCTGAGCCACCGAGCTCGGCTATATGTAGCATTTTCAAATGTACTTTTAATATGGACATAAGTGTCAATACATGTTTTTTGCAACTTGATTTTTTTCTCCCATATTGGTTTTGAGATTCATCTACAATGCACTTATACCTTTTGTTTAAGTTCCCTGTAGAATATTAATCCTGTGATTACAATTTACTTGAAAATGAAACAGTGCATTTCAAAAGGATTTGTGTTTCGCCCTGTGTAATAGGGAGGAGAAACTCTTGCCTAAAAGGCTTTCTGCCACCTTTGATTTGAGGAGTGGGGTGGGGTGTATTTCAAGTGTGAGCCACAGCTCTGAGGTAAAAAGCATCTGGTCAAGGCTGAGATAATACGTGCTGACTGGGTGAGGGAATGAGGAGTGGTTTTAAAATACAATTATGCGCAGAGCATGATCTATTTAGAATCCCATCCTCCCTCCCAGCAGGATCCTGTCACGCTGGTGTTGATGGCTGTATTCCTCTGCTATGGAAGAAACACAACTGGAGTCGACAAACATCTCTTTGGCATTTGTCTGATATAAAGATAAAGATTTGGTCTCTGTGTTCCCTCTGTAGTTGGTGAACATTTGTTGAACACCAACCGTGACACAGGCACGAGAAATGCAGCTGCTTGCAATATCATTTCCGTCTAAGAAGGAGCCTTGCTACGTTTTTCTCTCTGTCTTTTATTAAAGGTCCACACACGTTCCTGTCGGGGAGGATCAAGTCCAGCACATGGAACTAGTTCAGGATCTAGCACGAGGTTTCAACAAGAAGTACGGGGCGTTCTTTCCGGTGCCCGAGTCCATTCTAAGTAAGTAACAAATGTGTGATTGTTACGTCAGGACATATTTTGAAGAGTGGATTGGATAAAAGATAGGGGCTTAGAACTTCCTTAGGACTAAAGTCAGCTTTCACGCGGTCAGGCTTTAGGATTTGTAACTAGAAACCGTAATGGAGAACAGTGGGCCATGCTGGGTTATTGAGAAAGACAACTAAAAATAGTTTGAAAAGTAAAAGAGAGACCAAAATTTTAACATAGCGTTTTTATTTATGAGATATCGTCTAATTTACAAAATTATATAAATAGATGTCCTTGACCTATGATGCGGTTACATCCTGATAAACTGCTCACAAACTGAAAATATCATAAGCTGAGAATGTATCTTATACGCCTAACCTGCTGAATGTCACAGCTTAGCGAAGCCAGCCTTAAATGAGCTCAGAACACTTACATTAACGTGTTGAGTGTCTCATACGATTTACTGAATAATGAAAGTGAAAAGCAGAATGATTGTGTGGGTGCTTGAAGTGTGGTTTCTACTGAGTGGGTATTGCTTTTGTAACATCGTAAACTTGAAAGATTGTGAGTCAGACCATCACAGGTTGGGAACCAGTACACAACAGAGAAATGATAATCCTTACATTCTGTTTTCTTAATGAACAACTGAGGTGGAATGAGCAGTCCACCTACTGACTGTGAAATGTCGGCGTCAGCCTTCGAGTCTGTGCTAGTCTGGAATCTTCTTGAGGAAAGAAGCTGTAAATCTCTATCAACGTTTTGGTAGCATGTAAACTTGTGGCAGGGGCAGAGATCACTGAACCTAACCACTGTCCATCTTTATTAAGCTGACAGCATTGTAAAGGAGTATAACATGTACCTAGTGTTAATTTAGAAACGTAAGGCAGGCATACATTTTTAAGCTATTCCAACAGTTTACACATAAATTAAGGGTGCCTTCTTGCATTGAAATCAACCTTCTTTTAGCAATAAGTAATATTTTAATGTTTTAGCTTATTATTTTATCTATTTTAATTTTATATGCTTCTGTACTAGCCATAAAATCGGTAATTATTAATAACACTGGTTTATTAAGCACAGCTTAACATCTTGATTCTATCAGAGCAATAAACAAGTCACTTTCTCCCGTGTGTGTGTGTGTGTGTGTGTGTGTGTATGTGTTACTATATATTCTTGTAATCTTGGGTGAAGAAATGGAAAGATTGCCATAGATTGTTAAAATTGGTTGAGGGTGGATTGTCTGAGCCCACGGGTCCTACACCAGCCCGGGCAACTTGGCGAGACCTCGTCTCTACGATAAAATAAAAATAGCCGGACGTAATAGTGCACGTCTGTAGTTCCAGCTACTCGGAAGGCTGAGGCGGAAGGATTGCTGGAGCCCAGCAGCTCAACGCTGGGGTGGCCATGAGCGTGCGTGTCACTGCACTACTCCAGCCTGGGCGAAGGAGTGGGACTTCGACTCAAAAAAAAAATTGGTTGGGGGCTGGAAGGGCAGGGGTCGTGTACAGGGGGTAACTGGTAGAGAAAAACAGAGAAGAAAGAGAGAGGGAGAGGAAAGCAATAAACAGTACTTTCTAAAAAAGTAAAAACAGAATGATGACACAATTTCATTTGTTTAGGATTATACATTTTTAAGTTGATGTATGCATTAAAAGATGCCTGAAAAAATCAACAAAATGTTAACAGTATTTCAGATGGTCTTTGCTGTCTCTCTCTCTCTTTATATATATATATATATACACACATATATATAGCGCATGAATTTTTTCACAATGTGTTTACTATTTGTACAATCAGTTAAAAGTAATAGTCTCTTGGTATTCTTGGCGTTTTTAAGATCTAGAGAGTGGCATTCTTGGTGACTGTTTTGTGTTTGTTTTTCGTGTGTGTGTTGGTGTTTTCACATAGCGTCAATGAAGAAGGTAAAATCCCTTCGTGATCCTTCTGCCAAAATGTCCAAGTCAGACCCCGACAGACTGGCCACCGTCCGAATCACAGACAGCCCAGAGGAGATAGTGCAGAAGTTCCGCAAGGCTGTGACAGACTTCACCTCAGAGGTCACCTACGACCCGGCCGGCCGGGAGGGCGTCTCCAACATGGTGGCCATCCACGCAGCAGTGACTGGGCTCACCGTGGAGGAAGCGGTACGGCTTGGCACAGGCCTGGACACAGCTCACTACAAGCTGATGGTGGCAGACGCTGTGGTTGAGAAATTTGCTCCCATTAAGAGTGAGATAAAAAAACTGAAGATGGACCAGGACCATTTAGAGAAGGTTTTACAAGCTGGGTCTGCAAAAGCCAAAGAGTTAGCGTATCCTGTGTGCCAGGAGGTGAAGAAATTGGTGGGGTTTCTATAGGAAGTCAGTGAATCCCAAAAAGGCCTTTGTGTCTTACAGTCTGTGCACTCCGCTAAAGGCGGCTTTACTCAGAAGCAAAGAGCTACAGTTCGGGGACTTTTAATTTGGTATTTGGTATGGTTGATTGTTGGCTTCATTTGATGACTAATGCTGTGTAGCTGTCAAATAGAACAGTGTTCTAAACCCCATCGACAGAGTGCTGTGACCAGAAAAAAAACAAAACATTAAAGAAGGCATAGCTGTATGGATTCCCAATTATTTGAGGCTCACTCCTTGACCTACACAATTGTGATTGAGGTAAGCAGTAATTTGGGTAATGGGTTATCATTTGTGCTTCTCTCTGGAGTACTTAAAGGGTGCTCACTTTGTCTATGCCACCCCTGTTAAAAATCACTGCTAGAGGTCTTAGACCTATGAATTCTTGAGATGTCCTTTGATCTCATTTGTATTCAAATCTCATAGCAATAGGTTCATTTGTCACTGAGATGGTGCCTGCTTTAATGTACTTAAGCTTCTAACTTACTTTCCAAGAGACCACACCAACTGTTCCAGCAAGTATTTGTTTGTGTTTTAATTCAGAGCTATAGGATGTGATCTTCTAAGAAGGCTGCATTATTTCAGCCTGATTTATTGTACAAGAGCCCAGCTCCCTGAATTAGTAGACCTCCCTTGGATTCACTTCAGCTTAGTCTCACCAACCCCCTGTGAACTGTGTCGGGGGATTGTTGCCATTTCACACACGGGGAAGACGAAGCTCAGAGAGTACAATTAGCTGGTACAGTTTCACTCAGTAAGACGCAAATCCAGGGGTAAAACCTTTGCTCCCTGTTCCTAGGAGTAGTGCTTTCCTCATCAGCGCAAGACCCCGAAAGGCAGCGTGTTTGAGACTCTACACATTCTCATTTTGAAAGTGGGTCTTGGAAATGCAGGACCTAAACTACTGACTTTGCTGATGTCAGGAACTGAGCCAATAGCTGCCTACTTTAGGTCTGGATTCACCCAAACCTGGTCACATTTCCCCCTCAGAACCTCCAAGGCGGGTCCCTAGTTCTGTCTTCTGTGCTTATTGCAGAGACACTTCAAAAGGTTTTCTGCCAGACAGAATCGTAGTGAGACCTGACAAGTCCGACATTCCCGATGCGAGGGAGCGTCTCGTCTTGCCTCTCCCTCAGTGTCTCTAAGTAATCGTAACTCATTCCCACACCTGGAAAATGAAAATAAGAAGTCCAACTTCCACACCAGGACCTGTTAGCAAGACTGATTTTGTAACAGAAGTTGCTTGTGAAGTTTTTTGCAAATGAGTACCCTTTATACATACATGACTAGTATGTTGAGTAAATAACTTTTGCTCATGTTTCCTGAGAGAAGGGAGTGGTTCTTGTATCAGAACAGATATAAATCCACAAAACCACAACATACTTCATTCCAGAATCCAAATTAAAAGACCCTTTTTAGGATTCTTGGAACTGGCCTGGATCCTGTGAAAAGGAAACATTTGCCTTTTGGCTCTTTTCTTGAAATGGGATGTCTATAGTCGTAGAGTCTCTTTGAGCATATTTCTTACAAAGATTTTTTTTCTCTTTCAAAGGAAACTTTGAAAGGGTTATAAATACTAGAAAATAACAAAATTAAAGGTCAATCTGTGTAGTTTTTACCCCCTTACAATACCTTTCCTCCAAAGAACTAAAGACACTATGGAGATAATCTTAGAGGAGAAAAACAGATAAATTGTGTTAACTTGTGTTAACACCGGTCTGTGCATGGTAAGGTTGGATTTGTATGCGTCCTGTTGTTGTTTTTTCAAAGTACCCACATGCTCAAGTCCAAAAGTGGCCTATAATGATTGCCCAGTGTATTAGGATTCTCCAGCGAAAGAGAGCCAATAGGATATACAGAGAGATACTTAAGAGAGGACTTATTGTGGGAACTGGCTCACATGATCATGGAGGCTAAGGAGTCCCATTATATGCTCTCTGCAAGCTGGAGAACCAGGAAGCCTGGTGGTGTAATTCAGAGTGAAAGCCTGAGAAGCAGGAATGCCAACATGAAACTCTCAGTTCGAGGCCGCAGGTGTGAGTCTCAGAGTATGAAGGCCTGAGAACCATGAGATCTAGTGTCCCAGGGCAGAAGGAGGGTGTCCCAGTTCAAGGAAAGGACAAATTTGCCCTTCCTTTGCCTTTGTGTTCTGGTTGGGTCCTCAACTGATTGTGTGAGACCTGCCCAACGTTGATGAGGCAGATCTTTGTACTGATTCAGTTGTCCAGAAGCACTTTACAGACACACCCAGTAATGCTTTACCAGTTATCTGGGTGTCCCTTAATCCAGTCCAGTTGACACAAAAAATTAGCCATCACACCCCATGATCTCAAGCAGTGGATAGAAGAGCCAAGGCTGGAATTTAGACCTGTCATCACACCCCGTCCACGTCTACTTACCACTTACAGGCTTCCTCACAATCTTTCCAACAGAGATGAAGAATCAGAAAAGTCTGTGTCATCTCAAGAAGTGACTTTAATTCTTGTTTTTCTTTTGTTTTGCGGAAAGTTGAAACAGTGGGAAATACTGGTGCTCTGTAGCTTCACCTGTTGGCAAACACAACTTCAAACCCACTTTGACAACTAATCACTGAGAACTGGGGGTATCTTGCGGTTTGTAGGTGCCTCATAAACATTTATCAAAAGGATATCAGAAAATGGGCTAGGAATTTCTTTTTCTTTTTTTTTTGAGTTGGAGTCTCACTCTTGTCACCCAGACTGGAGCGCTATGGCCACTCCCGGCCACCGCAGCCTCAACCTGCTGGGCTCCGGCGATCCTTCCACCTCAGCCTTCCGAGTAGCCGGAACTACAGGCGCACGCTACCACACCCGGCTGATTTTTTGATTTATTGTAGAGATGAGGTCTCGCCAAGTTGCCCAGGCGGGTCTCAAACCCGTGGGCTTAGGCGATCCACTCACCTCAGCCTCCCAACGAGGAATTTCTAATAAAGTATTACCCCCCTCAGACACTACTGATGCATACTGTAAAGATGCTTATCATAAAACTTAACACTATTGAGTTCTCAGTAGGTATCAGACACCATACCAAATGCCTTGTCACTTTTTCCAAGTGTGGTCTCACATCAGCAACTTGAGCATCACTTGGGAGCTCTTTAAGAATGTAAATTCTCTGGTTCCACCTTAGACCTACTGAATCAAAAATTGGGGGGATGAACCCAGTAATCGGTGTCTTGACCTTTCAGGTGATTCTGATGCATGCTAAACTTCATATGAATTCTCTCACTTCATCCTCATAAGCTAATACAGTTGTCAGTTATCAACCTCATAGTACTAAGGTTGAAACTGAGGCATAGGAGTTTGAGTTATTTGCCCAACATAGTTCAGTTTCTAAAGGGTAGAGGCAGGATTCACACCCAGATCATCTGATCTAGATGATCCCACCAGGACAGTGGTCCCCGACCTTTTTGGCATCAGGGACCAGTTTCACGGGAGACAATTTTTCCATGAACCTAGGAGGGAGAGGGAGGGTTTGGGGATGATTTGAGTGCTTTATTTATTTATTATTTATTGTGCACTTTATTTCTATTATTATTACATTGTAACATGTAACGAAATAATTACACAGTTCGCCATAATGCAGAATCAGTGGGAGCCCTGAGCTTGTTTTCCTGCAACTAGATGGTCTCATCTGGGGGTGATGGGAGACAGTGGCACCCGGTCCGGTCTACTCTGTAATCTCATCTTGGTTGCTGTCACTGCAGAAAACCCTGCTGCTTCGCAAAGATAGGGTGTTGAAAGTAGAAGCAGGCCTTTGGGTGCTGATCTGGAAGGAGGCAGAGCTCAGGCAGGAATGCAAGTGATGGGGAACAAAAACCGATGGAGTTTTGCTCACTTGCCGCTTCTCACCTCCTGCTGTGCTGCCCAGGGGCTGGGGACCCCTGCACGAGGCCACAGTGACCTTCTGCGAGTGTCTTTTGGTGTGTGTGGGCGTAATGTGCCTGCAGGCAGCACTACCCAATGTGAGACGTGTCCATTTGACAAAATTCAAATTAATGACAATTCAGTAGATAAAAACGTCGCATCCTCGGCAGCGCCTTCAAGTGCCCGGCAGCTCCATGTAGCTAGAGGCTCTGGGCCGGGCAGCACAGGTGAAAGACGTGTCCATCGTCACAGAACTGCGGACACTGCCACTTTAATTCATTCAGCTTTCCGGTCTTGCTTGGAAGAGGCCAACTACATAAAGTTTAAGACTCTTCCTAGAAGCTTCCTTAACTGGGAAATTCATGAAGATCGTAAGGGGACTTGTTGAGAATGATAGGTCACATCGTTTCAAAAACAATGCTAGATAATAGGATCTAGTGTTTATACTTGCTGAATGCTGGGCACTTTGTAAGTGTATTTACATTCAATACCTCACTTAATATATTTGTTTATCTTTTTTAGTCAGGGTCTCGCTCTATCACCTAGGCTGGAGTGCAGTGGCACCATCATGGCTCACAGCAGCGTCGACCTCCTGGGCTCAAGCAGTCCTTCCACCTCAGCCTCCCAAGTAGCCGTGACATACTCGACTTGCATAACACCAAGGCTGGCTAATTTTTTTTATTTTTGTAGAAACAAGGTCTCACGATGTTGCCTGGGCTGGTCTCGAACTCCTGGGCTCAGTCAGTCCTCCCACCTTGGCCTCCCAAGGAGCAGGGGACGCAGGCGTGAGCCACCTCTCCCGGCCTTCATTTAAATATTGATACCAGCCGGGCTCGGTGGCTCAGCCTGTAATCCCGTGCCTTTGGGAGGCTGAGGTGAGTGGATTGCCTGAGCCCGCGGGTTCGAGACCCGCCTGGGCAAGCAAGACCTCATCTCTACAATAAATCAAAAAATCAGCCG
>CAUYQG010144646.1:0-26305 GCA_963574415.1 Tarsius wallacei | reverse complement strand
GCGGGTTCAGGCAATTCACTCACCTCAGCCTCCCAAAGTGTGGGATTACAGGCTGAGCCACCGAGCCCAGCTACCCTTTTTATTTTCATTTTATTATAATTGAGTCGGGGTCTCACTCTGTCGCCCAGGCTGGAGTGCGGTGGCACAATCACGAGTCACCACAGCCTCAACCTCCGGACTCAGGAGATCCTTCTGCCTCAGCTTCCCAAGTGGCTGGGACTACAGGTGCACACCACCACGCCTGGTTAATTTTTTGATTATTTTGTAGAGAGGAGGTCTCACTGTTTCCCAAGCTGGTCTTGAACTTCTGGTCTCGAGCAGTCCTCCCACCCCGGCCTCCCAAAGTGCTGGCATTGCAGGCATGAACCACTGTGCCTGACACACTTTCTAATACCAGATTTTGGTATTAAAAGTTATGTGGCTTCAGCACAGTAGGTATCTTCAGCAGAAGACACGTCTAAAAATGAGCTTGGGGGATTGGAGTATTCTCGTTTTTATCTTTTTGCACATGTGTGTTCAGGATGCAAAAATTTCTCAAGCCTACACACAACTATACACTTTTCTTCACACACAAAACATTTTGGAACCAGGTGCAGTGGCACATGCCAGTAATCTCAGCTACTTGAAAGGGTAAGGTGGGAGGGTTGATCGAGGCCAGGAGTTTGAGGCTACCCTGAGCAAAATTTTTTTAAAAATCAGCTGGGATTGGTAGTGTGTGCCTATAGTCCCAGCTACTCTGGAGGCTGAAGCGGGAGGGTCTCTTGAGCCCAGGAATTCAAAGGCTACAGTGCTATGATCATGCCACTGCACTCCAGCCTTGGTGACAGAGATAAACTTGTTTCCAAAAAAGAAAATAAAAGTTTAACATTTAAAAAGCTATGCTAGATTTATGCATTTGTTTGTTTGTTTTTGAGTCAGAGTCCCACTCTGTTGCCCAGGCTGGTGCAGGGGCATGCTGTCACAGCCACCACAGCCTTGACCTGTTGGGCTCAGGTGATCCTTCCACCTCAGCCTTCCAACTACCTGGAACTCAGGCGCACCACCACACCTGGCTAATTTTTTGATTTATTGTAGAGACTAGGTCTCACTCACCAGGTTGCCCAGGTTGGTCTCGAAGCTCTGGGTTCAGGCACGTGCTGGGATTGCAGGCATGAGCCACCACACCCAGCTAAAAGTTATGCTAGCTTCATAAAGTGAATTGGAGAGTTTTTCTTTTTTATGAGGTCACAGATATTTTAATAATATTAGAAATATTTATTCTAGCCGGGCTCGGTGGCTCAACCTGTAATCCCGCACCTTGGGAGGCTGAGGTGAGTGGATTGCCTGAGCCCGCGGGTTTGAGACCCGCCTGGGCAACTTGGTAAGACCTCATCTCTACAATAAATCAAAAAATCAGCCGGGCATGGTAGCGCATGCCTGTAATTCCGGCTACTCGGAAGGCTGGGGTGGAAGGATCGCTGGAGTCCAGCAGGTCGAGGCTGCAGTGGCCGGGTGCGATCACTGCACTCCAGTCTGGGCGACAGAGTGAGACTCCAACTCAAAAAAAAAAAAGTTGCAAATGACTTCATTTCCAGATGTTGTAAATGTTGGTTTTAAAATTTACAAGAAAAAGTTCAAACGTACATAAATAAGATAATGCATTATCTCTGCCCATCACCATATTCAACAATTTTTAAGATATTGCTACTTACTTTATCTACGCTTGTCATTATTTTTCCTGCCGAAGTATTTAAAGTGAATTCTGTGGCCCCTGTCATTACACACCCTTATCTTCAGTATGCATTTCTAAAAAGCATAGACTTTTTATAAGGGAACTGTAACGTAACTCTCCTACTTGACAATAATAATAATACTTCCATGATATCTGTTTCAGTATTCTAGTGCTGTGTGTGTAGTCAGCCTCCTAGATAATCCTGAGTAATCATCATCTTCTGGATTTCAAACTCTTGTATGATTCCCTCCCAAATTGTACCAAGAAAAGTCTGTGTGACCAATAGCATACAGCTGAAATGATGTTATGTCACTTCTGAGATTAGGGTTATTTTGTTTGTTTGTTCGTTTTAAGATACTATGGCTTTCTTCCTGGGAGTTCGTGATATATACTTTCTCCTTTTCTTGGGTCATTCACTCTAGGGAAAACAAATTGCCATGTATTATCAGCTGACCTATGAAGAGGAACGAAAGCCTCTGGCATACAGCTAGAAAGGAGCTGAGGCCTGCCAACAAACCATGTGAGTGGGTTTAGAATCATATTCTTCAATCTCAGACAAGCTTTGAAATGACTGCAGCCCTGGCCAACAACTTGACTCCAATCTCATGAAAGACCTTGAGTAAAAAAACAGTCAGCTAAGCTGCTCCAAGACTCCAGCCCCTCATAAACTGTGAAATATGATATATTTTTATAGTTTTAAGCTACTAAGTTTTAGGATAATCAATACACTGCATAGTACTACCCTAAAACTTAGTGGCTTAAAACAACAAGGATTTATTATTTTATGATTCTGGGGGAGTAACAGGGCTGTTCTGCTGATCTTGCCTAGGTTCATAATCGTGACTGCATTCAGCTGGCAAGTTGTCAGGGAGCTTGGATCAATTGGAACATCTGGAATTGCTAGGCCTTTCTTTTCAAATAGTCTTTAATCCTGGTACTTTACAACAGCATATCGATTTTAGGGCAGTATTCTAACTGATTGAAAGAAGAATTTTCAAGACTCCCTCTTGAGACTTAGGCTCTAGCATTCACACATGGCACTTTTACTATGTATCATTGGTTAAAATAATTCATAAGCATAAATCAAATTCAAGCAGTGGGAAAAAACATGCCGCCTCTTGATAGCAGGAACTGTAATGTATTATGGCCATGTTTTGCAATCTACCCTAGTTCTCTCCTAGGGAAAATTATTTACATTCCTCTCTTGTGTAAATAGCTTATTTTTTCTCCCAAAATTCAAATTACATTATGACATTAGGCTCAAACTTAAAATCCTAATCTCATTATCTAAGTCCGATCTAAATGCAGATAAGTCTCATTAGGTGCAGTTCATCTGGTACCTCTCTTGACATTCCGGTCTTCTTGATTCAAAGAGCTGTCATATAAAAAGACAAGTTATCTGCCCTCTTCACATATACCAAAGGCGAGGCAAGGACAGAAGAACTGCAATAGATACTCCAATTCAGCAAAGGGAGTTTCAGGAGTCATTTAGCAGTCACTGGTTTATTGAAATTCTGAGATACCATTGAGCATATGTCAGAGGCTGCTTCTCTGAGGATAGGAATATTCCTTGATTAAGGTCCAGTTCTATTTTCTGAGAACTGATCACAACTCCATTGTTTTCTGAGAGTCTTACCTTTACAGTTTCGGTTCTTTGTTCTACCCTTTGTATTATATTCCTCATTTTATTGAAACTGGGAGGCCCAAACTTCACTTGTACAATGATCACTTATGTACCTAATCCTGAATTTTATCCCACATCTTTAAAAACAAACAAAAATAACTGGTTCATATTTACAGCAGACTAGCTTTTGCAGACTGCTTTCTCCATATAGTAAGTTGGAGTCCCAGGGCCTCTTTTATTTTTAAACTGCCTCTATTCATTTACGTCAAGATGATACAACTCCTTTAAACATTTTTAAGTGTTCTTCGACTCTGATTGAGATTCATTATAGACCCCAAAAGGGACATCCATAATTTTTTGAGACAGATCTCTTTCTGCATTCTAAGATGTGTGTAAATGTGCTATAGAACAGCCCTTTTGTCTAGCTGAAAGGTTCTACTAGGTACTATCTTAAATATTCCAGAGGTCCCTACAGAAGTATTTAAAGCCATACCCATTATTTTTTCTCTGGTCCTAATTCTTGTTCCACATAGAATGATTTTTTAATACTGCCCAAGAGGCTATAGATAAGAAGCAGTTTTACTTTTTAACAAAATATATGCTGGGCCTTTATGTTTATACTATATTCTTCTTATAACTAGATAGTTACTTCTCTAGCTCATCTTTTATTTCCTGTCTGAATGCTTGTTTCCCTCCAAAATTCATAATTCTCAAGGTGATGATATTTAGAAAGTGGGGGCTTTGGTAGGTGACTAAGTCATGAGGGCGTTTTGCTTGTGAATGAAATTAATGCCCTCATAAAAGAGACCCCAGAGAAATGCCCTCCCTTCTGCCACGTTAGGAACTTAGAAGTTGCCAAATATGAGAAACAGGCCAGACAACAATTCTGTTCACCAGACAACAATTCTGCTGGCACCAAGACCATGGACTGCCCAACCCTCAAGAGCTGGGAGCAATACATTTCTGTTGTTTATAAATTGCCAAGTGTAATATATTTTGTTATAGAAGCATGAATGGACTAAATTGCATACCTTGTCACGGATAACTAGAAAAAGACAAAAGATACTTGGTGTGTTCAACATTGTGCCTAAAGATGGCCTTAACCAGAGCCCTAAGTTAGTCCATTTATGTATATTTTCTAGTTTTCAAGTTTACACAAGTGACAATTTGCTAATTGCTCTGCTACTATACAATATGAATTGCTCTTTGTCTCAGATTTCAATGAACAGTTCTTCACCGTCTTTCCAATTTCACTAGCTAATTAACATTACTCAAGAATTTGCTAACAAATACCTCACTGTTTTTCTAGACTTTGCTTGATGCCTGCTTCCATAGACAATGTCATAACTTTCAGAATTTTATTATAATAGTACCATGTTTCTACATATACATTTCTATGTAAGTTATCTATTGCTAAATAATAAGCCACCCTAAAACTTACTGGCTTAAATTTGCAATTTATGTGGCCTATATCATACTTAGGACATAGAACATTTCCATTATCCCGAAAGATATCCTTATGTCTTTTGTCAGTCAGTCCTTACCTCTGGCTCTCCACTGATCTGCAGTCTATCCCCATAAAGTAGATATATGTTTCCTCAAGTTTCATGCACATAAGATCATGTACTATATACTCTTTTGTGTCTGGCATATTTTGCACAGTATAATGATTTTGAAATTCACTTTCTTTTATGTTCAAGAAATCCGTTGAACACAAAGCAAGATAAATACTAATGAATCCACATCTAGGTGCTTTAAAACTGATGAAAAACAAAGAGAAACAGGAAATCTTAAATGTGTCCAGATGAAAATAAAGAAAAATTCCTTCCAAAAGAAGAACAATTAGATGACAGCTGAATTCTCAACAAAAACAATGGAATTTTGGAATTACACATAGTGTAAATAAATAAATAATTAGAAAATTTTCATATGTTTGGAATTAAGAAATAAAATTATAAATAATTCAAGGGTAAAAATAACCGAGTATGAACTAACAACATTTTGAGCTGAATGAGAAATAATTATTAACATATCAAAAATTTTATGATGCAGTCACAGCTGTCTTTAAGAAAATTGATAGTAGTAATGTCAGTAGAAAAAGTGGAATAAAGACTACTCCCTACCTATTTTTCCATAAAACCAACAAGAATATTATCACATATTGTAAAATAAATTTTTTGAGAATTCTGGAAATTAACCAAGTACTTGCAACACTCAAGGAAGTGTTTAATTTTGAAAATGGCTGAGTCTCAATAAGAACAGGGAGAGTGTATTCCTGTCATTAAGCAACACATGATTGTATTAAGAGATATTGGCCTACCTGAATTCTCATTAAATAGTTATTTTGTTTCATTGTAGGCTGTCCATATCTCCCATTTTAGAGTCAGTCCTTGGCACTTTATCTTGTCTGTTTGGTGATGTCACATTTTCCTGATTGCTCTTGATCAGAGTGGCAGTGCAACGATGTCTGTGCATAAGAAAAAGTAGATACTTATTCTAGTCTTTGCAGACTGACTTTGGGAAAGCCCTTCAATGGTCAGCTGGTACAGAGATTCTGGACAGGCTATCTGACATTTTACCTAAGTTTGGAGCCACTGTGGTCAGTGAAGCATTGGGTCATACCTGGAGCCTGAGGCTGCTGTAGACGGCACAGAACTGGAATGTGTCCAAAGTTTGGGGCCCTTGCAGCCAGCACAGTGTTTGGGTTTGTCAGAAGCCCAAAGATGCTGGGGCCTGTGTGGTACTGAATGCACCAGAATCTTGGGGCCTTCTGTGGCCAGTGTAACACTGGCACATACCTGAAACCCACAGTTACTGAGGCCTGGCTGCTGCTGAAGGCTATTTAGAACTTGGGGCCACTTCTGTCAGTCCAATGACTGTGTAGGCCAGTGATCGAGTTCACTTTGAAGATTCTTGTGAATAAATCATTATATATATATTTGTCAGTGTACCTTTGGGATAAATTCTTAGAATTGCGATTGGTGGGTTATTTATAATTTTTCTAAATGCTGCTAAATCATTCTTCATTACAATTCTATCATTTTGCTTTTCTGTCAGCTATGCAGGAGAATGTCTATTTCCCTAGATTTTTACCAACCCTTCTAAATATGCTGACCAACACTAGGTGTTTGCCGATCTGATATGGGAAAATTATATTTCAATACAGCCATTATTTGCATTTGTCTTGTTATGTATGAAATTGAGCATTTTTTTATATGTTTAAGGGCCATTTCTATTTATCCTTCTGGGAATTGCCTGTTAGTATTTTTTATTCACTTTTCTGTTATGTTGTTGATCTTTTCTTCTTAATGATTAGAATTTATTTATAAGGTATATATTGCACAGTTTATGATAAAATAGGTGACTATTTTATAGTTTTTATTTGTACTTTTGTTTTGTTTATTGAGCTTTTCATTGCTGATAATAAGTTTTTTCTTATTCCCAGATAATATTAAAATGCATCTATATTTACTTTTGTATTTGTATGGCTTCACTATTTTTACATTTAAATATCTGATCAACTTGGAAATTATCCTACTGGATTAAGCAATGTATAGATCCAATTTTGTCCTTGTCCAAATGGGTAAACAGTGGTCTAAACAAAATTTATTTTAAAGTCCACCTTGCCCTCATTGATTTGATATATTCCATTCTCTGTCATTCTCTCAGTCTCTCTTTCTCTCTTTCTCCATCTATCAATATATATCCAAATATGTCATGTACACACACATTGCTAGTCTGCTTTTAGACTCTATATGCTCCATTTTCTATCTATTAATATAAAAATACAATACTTTTTAATTATAAATAATTTCATTTTATTTCCTGGCATGGCTAGCACCTCTCCAACACTTTTTTCCCTACACACTTATACTGCTTTTCTTTTTATGTATTTCTTGGATATCCTTGCTTATTTCATATTTATTCTATAATCAATATGTTTAGCTCTTTAAAATCTTGGTATTTTTATTGGGATAACATTATATTTATAAATTAAATTGAATTAATTTTTTTGTGGTAAAAGACATACCATCTTAACTAAATTTAATGTACAGTGTATGCTAATTATATGCAAATTGTTGTGCAACAGATCTCAGAACCTTTTTCATTTTGCAAAACTAAAACTCCATAGCCATTGAACTACAGCTCCACTTTTCCCTGTCTCCATAGTCCTTGGCAACTACCATTTTACTATCTCTTCCTAAGTGTTTGACTATTTTAGATACTTCATTTAAGTAGAATAATGCAATATTTGTCTGAATTAAAATTTTTATGATGCTAAGACTTCCTATCCAACAAAATGGTCTTATTTGTTCAAGCTCCTTTTCTATGTCTTTCACATGTTTTATGGGTTTCCTCATGAAAATTTTGCACACGAGTCTCTTAGCTTATCACTAGGTATTTTATTTTGTTGCTAGCATAAGAACATTATCTTCTATTTCTAGTTTTCTGAGTGTTTTATCATAAAAGAGTGCTAAATTTTGTCAAATGCTTTTTTGCATCAATTGAAGTGATTATATTTTCCTTCATGCTGTAAATGCGATGTATTATATTGATTGATTATCACATGTTGAACTACTCTTGCATTCCTGGATACATTTCACTTGTTCATGGTAAATGTCATTTTAATATGCTATTAGATTAAGTTTGCTAATATTTTGTGAGTATTTTCGCTTCTATATTAATTGGAGATTATTGGTCTGTAGCTTTCTTGTAATGTCTTTGTGTGGCTTTGCTATAAATATAATGCTGGCTTAACATAATATATTAAGATATATTCACTCTTTTTTTTTCTTTGAACTTATGCTTTTAATTTTCTTTTTCTTTTATTTTATTTTTAAATTGTGGAGTACAATTCAGGGTTAGGTATACAAATATTCATTGTGCAGGTCCCATTGTTGATGAGGTGTGCCCCTCCCAGGCAGATCTTGACTACTGTCAATCCCACCTCCCTGTTCCCCCTACCCTCTGCAGTTTCCCGTCACTTTTCTACTTTTGTGAGAGTTTGAGAAGAATTGGTATTAATTCTTTTTTATATGTCTGATTGAATTTACCAGTGAAGCCATCTGGTCTTGGATTTTTCTGTCTTGGGAAGTTTTTGATTATTGATCCAATCACTTTACTTACTACAGATGTATTCAGATTATTCTATGACATATTAATTGATACAAGTTTACAAATATGCATGTTAAGAAGAATATGTATGTTCTTTTTCCTTTGGCAGTAATTTTTAACATTGTTGGGTGGTCACAAGTTATTTGAGAGTTTATGAAAGCTATTAATCCTTTCTCACTAAAATGTATATATCTGTATACTCAAAACTTTGCAACTCTTCTCAATCTGGCCTCAATCTACCTTTCTAGCCTTATATCTTGCAAATTATTATCACTATCTTTAGCTCTTATCATTTTTCTCTGTAACATGTATACAACCTCTAATCACAATGTTTAGGAACAAACAGTAGCACCATAGTTGTGCAGAATCTTTATTCTATCTAGTATGATCTCTCCATTATGTTTCCATATACTTAGCTGTGAAGATGCAGGTAATACTTTTCATTGGTGAAACCTTCCTTGATTTACTCACTCAGTTCTCTAGCTTTAAACTCCTTTAGTACATTGCATATATAGTCTTCCACTATAAAATAGATTGAATTATGATAATTATATATCTTTTCCTTTTTGCCTTTATTTATATTTCAACTTGGAACTCCTAAAGGTATGCACCATGTCTTATCTGATTTTTTCTTTTTTTTGACCAGGTCTTTTAATTTTCTTTCCTTTTTAAATTTTAAAAATGTGGCGTACAGTATTTAGTACATAAGCGGTCATTGTACAGGTAAAGTTTGGGTTTCCCTTTGTTCCCACTTCACCTGGTTTTAGATCAGGTACTCCTATTGATGTTATAGGCCCCTCTCACCCCACTTCCCCAGCAGTTTCCTGCTACTACCAATCCCTTTCTTAAAGTATTTTGATAAATGTTCAGGTTCTGCTTATGAGTGAGAACATGTGATACTTGGCTCTTTGTTTGTGATAGAGCACTGAGTGATTTTTTTCTTTAAAAGGTTAGTAGAATGCATAAACAAATGAACTCATTAGTTGATTGGGTGACTAATGGAAGTAACTAATAATAGAGCTTCATAAATGAATGTGCTGCTTGTATCTGGCAGGTGTTGCTGGATGTACTAAACACACAGTATGAGTTTTTTTTTCCTTCTTCCCTATCTAGCTTTCATCTCCTCACATTAGACTTCTAATTAAGCAATCACCATTAACATAAAATATTTTGTTATATTGCAGCAGCAAAGAACAATAAGAATTTTCTGTATTTATATTGAAATTTAAGGGAAGTTAGTCCATGGTATAGAGTTATTATAATAAAAAGAAAATGATATCGCTAAAGTTGAAAATGTGTTACTAAAAATATTTGACTATGTAGGTTTATATGGCACATTGTGTGATATTAAGGGCATATAGAACAAAATTAATTCAATTGAAAGTAACTTTAAAATAATTCATTTCTTCACTTATAGCTCATGAGTCTTATGAAGGAGACACATAATCTCCAGAAATGTACCACAGTTCTCTTTGATCTTTATCTATAGACTTTTCTCACATCTCAGTTACTCTCACATTGATTATCTCTCAGTTCCCCCACTCTGTGAAAATATCTTCCAGCCTTAAGTCCTAAATACCAGTCATAATTTTCCACTGTTATTGATTCTACATTGTTAAAAATCTTTTTGGCAAGATTGGATGTTTGTTTGAGGATGGGAAAAGGAAGAGACAAAAGCATATTCTTCTTTTTAAGGGGTTGTGGGAGAGAAAATCTGTGAATAATAAAAAAGTAATAATTTTTAACTTGTATTATGAATTTGTTTTGTCATATAGCCTCTGCTTCATTTCCTCATCTGTACATACTTACAAGTCTATGTGTAAATGTAAAATTTTAAAAATTCTGAAAGTCTTTTAAGGGTATTGTACAAATACAAGCTTTTTAAAAAATACAGAATGATCTAAGGTCAAAAACAAGTGCTTTAATACAATTTTTATATAGAATAGTTTCAATTTTTAATGACTAGAAGTATTATTCATGGTGAATTTTGTATATAATGGCTGGTTTGGGAATTTTATTTTTGAAATATTAAAAGCTAGAATTAAAATCTTGATTTCTTTATTACTTGTTCAACATTTATTTCCTATTTGACTTTCAAAAATATGAAAACTTTTAACAATCTTCTGTGATTAATTTTAAAACACTCTTTAGATTTCCTACTGAGAGTAAGTTAAAACCTTTTTTATTTGTCTTTCATAGAATCTCTAATGGTATATAGCTCTTTTTAAACTTCTTTATATTTTTCTGAGATTTGGTGCCATCATGAGAATTGGGTATTTTATTATTCAAGATTCTGAAAATGATTCCCAAAGTATTAGTCAACTGAGAATGGTATACTTCAAAGAATACAAATTTGATTACATTTGAAACTAGCTAAATACAATTAAACATAATCTGAGCCCCTGAAAAATATCCAGAATTGTACATACACCCAATGCTGTAAATCAGCAAAGACAGAAAACTCGAGAAGAGCAGATGTAGGGTGAAAGAATTGAGTTTATTTTGTATGTGTTGAGCTTGAGCTCCTTGTGTCAGTCTAAATGGAGAGATTTGAGAATCAGACATAGCATTGAGAATTACCAGCTAACTGGCAGAAATTTAAGCAATAAACAAAGTTAAATCATCCAGAGGATCAATCATCTAGAGGAATTTTAGCATTTCAGGGTATATTGTACATAAATATAGGGACATGGGACTATAAAAAGGTTGCAAAGAGCAGTCAGAGATAGGGAAAAAATTGTAGAAGTATGGAGTGGGAATATTTTCAGTAATCAAAGAGTAATCAATTGTGTCAAAGGCCACAAAACAATTGCTAAGAAAATAAGTGAAATATGGTAGTCTGGGTAGTCTATGCACATACTATTTCCCCAACCATCCCCCTCCATAAAGGAAAGAAATGGTCTGATATGACCTTTCTTGGTAGCTTCATGGTGGAATTGAAGGATCATTGCTTTTTCTAATAGCATCTTACAAACTACTTTTCATAACCCCTTCTTAATTCATACACAACATTGAAAACACATTTATTTGTCTGTAAAGGATCAATTTTATTTTATTTTTTTGGTTATTGGAATGACATTTCCTTTCTTTAATCTTTTGGTATACTTTTCCATTTTCAATAATCAATAAACTTTCTGAGAAATCTTATCTACAAAGTCTCTTAGAACCCTAGTATGTAATACCTCTGGGCCAGAAGCTGTACATTTGTTTAGAAAAAAAGAAATGCTCTCTTAGGTTTTTTCCACTTGTCTTGGACTTCTATTTTTCCTTTCTAATAATCTTTTTGCCAATTTTATAAGAAGATTATTCCCTTCCACTGAAGACCATAACCAAAATAGTTTGCAATTTATCAGTAGAATATTACCACTGGGTTTCAAAATTCTAAAAGTAAAACATATTCAAGTTCATTCCTAACAGCCTGCAATGAATACCCATGTTCTATTATCTATAACAGGAATGTGCACCTAATTCCCTTCAAATTACATTGAAACTTTGCCACATCATATTTTCAGACAGCAGGCTTTTACGATTTTGGTTAAGGAAATTAAATCTTTCAGCATTCCCTTAAATTATACAGTAGGTGACATTGCCTACGCTGGTTTAGCTAGAACTAGAGTTATGAAGCATTTTAATTATAGATATGAATAGTACTCAAGTTAGAAATGTATTAATCTTAGAAGAATAGAAAATAGAAGAGCAGATGGCACCTTTACCTATAAGTCTAAAGAAACAATATAATTTTAAGACAAATTGTCAGATTAATACAGATTTCACAGCTGTGAAAAAGAAGAGAAACCAGTAGCTTTCTTGCCAGTTCCTTAACAAGAGACTCTAGTTGCTACTTCTGAGAACTCATTCCCTGTTTCATACTCCACTGCATATACCAGAAAAATCGTCTCTCTACATGCCAGAACTTTCTTCCATTTCAGGAGTCTCAATTCATATTTCTGGTTTCTCCTTTTAAACATGTTGGCTTGATAAAATTTCCAAGATTCTTTCCCCTTGCTAAGCCAATACCTCCTTATCACTCCTCTCCTCTTCCTTCCTCTTCCCTTAGATACTATTGCTGGAAAAAATGACCACAAAGAGATCCAGTTAGATGAGTCTCCCTTCAGACACATAGCACTTTTTAAAGGGCATCTTTCTCATTAGCAATTCAGGAGTTAATCCCCTACCAAAAAACCCTGTTAACTAATTTGGAAGCACAGTTTTTTTATTTTTTTTTGAGTTGGAATCTCACTCTGTCGCCCAGACTGGAGTGCAGTGGCCGCTCCCGGCCACCGCAGCCTCGACCTGCTGGGCTCAGGCGTTCCTTCCGCTTCAGCCTTCCAAGTAGCTGGAACTACAGGCGCGTGCTACCACACCCGGCTAATTTTTTGATTTATTGTAGAGATGAGGTCTCACCGAGTTGCCCAGGCGGGTCTCGAACCCGCGGGCTCAGGCAATCCACTCATCTCGGCCTCCCAAAGGCGCGGGATTACAGGCTGAGCCACCGAGCCCGGCTTGGAAGCACAGTTTTTAAAATATTATAGTAAAAATGTGTAACAGGGTATTTATATTTCACAATTTCAAACATTTCAGAGATTCTTTTGCTCTCTGAGCAGATGTCACACTATCAAAGCTTTTGTCTGTTGGCCCTCTTAGTGAAGCTGGTGCTATGTCTTGCAGAGTAAAAGGAACAAAGGTAAAAATTTTGCTGATACTCTGTGAGGAGTGAGAGGCAATCCCCTGATAGCAATAGGAAGCCTGGAACCTGGAATAAGATGGGTCAGCGTTTATTTTTAATGCCTTGCCTCCATCCTTGTACCTTCTCCTCACCCTTTCCCTCCACTCAGCCTCTATTTTAAAAACAGCAATTTTTAAAATAACGGAAATACCTCATATATGTTGTTATTGGATACACCTGTACTATTTCCCATATAAGCAGAACAACAGAGTGACTGTAAGAAAAAAAAAACTGATTGTGAAATCATAAAAGATGAGATGTGATAGAGTTGAGGTAGAATAGAGCCATAGGAAAAGGAAGGGAAGGGAGGGATTTTGATTTGATTCAATGGATGAGGAAAATTTGTTGTAGGCTATTTAGGAAGGGATACATGTAAAAATGACATTAGGCCGTATTGAAATACACTAAACTGGGGGACCCAACAGAAGACTGCTAGAATATATATGCAGGGGGCAACAACAGCCTGACTGAAGAATGCAGCTGGGGAAATAAAGTTTGGGGGACAAAGCAAATAGGAGAATCTCCCACTGAGGGGCAGATAAAAAGAAGACGTGAATTATTACTTCAGACACTTGATTCTAACACATCTCACAGACTCTGACATGAATGAAGCAGTCTCCTGCAGACATTGTCTGGTCTCTTCTGTTTCCTCTTGCTGCCCTAAATTCTTTCAGTGTTATCTTTTGTATCCCCCACTTGAAGGCTTCTGGGGAAAGCTAAGGAGGAAGTGGCTCCTTCTTCCCCCATTGCCAATTTCAATGGGCTGCCCCATGTGTTACCAGTCAGCCTGACTCTGTTATTTCCTGCACATGGAGTGGCAATTAGACCAGTCAGCTAATATAGGTCAAATTGTATTATGTCTAGCTTTGGGGCAAAATCACATTGTCCCTGGTACCCAGGAGCTAAGATCTGATTAATGGCTTCTGTATTTAGTGCAGGCCCATGGGAATGAAGAGGATTTGAAGGGCAGTAAATTCACAGTGAATTTGGGCTCTGAGATGTACATTTTACTACTTTTTCATTCTTTTTTTTTATTATGGGATTTTATAATTTTTTTCCTTTTATTTTGTTGTTTTATATAGAGGGGAGATATACATACAGCCAGAAAGCCAGCATCATAACACAGTATATAAACAACATCATTGAGAGCCCGGTTATCAGAAAGCAGCATCAGAGAGGAATTTTAAAAGTTGGAGGAACTATTTTAAGTAGTATTTATATTTGAGAACAATTATCTTTCTGTCTTCAAAGGGCTAAACAGGTTATGATTCATATATAGGCAAGTGCCTCATTTTGAGCAGCACGTATCACATAGCCACTGGGTCAGAATGCATGTTTAATGATGAGACTCATGAATGAAGTTAAGCCCTGACAAAGGCAATCAATTTGAGTAGAACTTCTTTCTTTTTATTTCATTGTAATTCCCTGGCGTCTGTTAGCAACGAAGAGAGGAATTTCTGCTACCTGTCTTTTCCAGGATGCTCTGATATGGCCATAAAACAGAATTCCCAATTTTGTGGGAACAAAAGTACCAAATAAATACGTTTAAGCTTTTATTGGACACCTAGAAGGATGAGGAACTATATGTAGAAAATAGTCCACAAACTTAATTCTTCCCCTCAACAAGCACAAAAGAGAAACAGCCAAAGACCACTGTTAAACATACAAGATGCATTGATATATTATGAAATGTAGGTTGGTGAAAAGATAACAAATCTGAGATCAGCTCTTTCAGTTCTACATTGAAATATACTTTGTATTTTATCCTTCCTTTTAATTCATATTGTTACTGTGCCTGTATAGGCCAAGAAGAAAAGTTGTAATTTATTATCTTAGGCAATGAACTTCAGATTAAAAGTGACAGAAGCCAATTCAAACTAGTCTAAGCAAAAATGAGGAACATTATTACAAGAAACTAAGGTCAAGGATGTATCCCAGACTTTTGATAAATGGAAATCAAGAATGAGCATACTATCAGGAATCAAAGCAGTTTTCATTGTACTCAGTCTCAGGCCACTCTCTTGAACCATCTTGTCATGTCTTGTAGGTTTTTTTTTCAGTTCTCTTTATGTGCCTGTTTATACTCTGTTTGCAGACTTCTGTTTTCTCCATCTTCTTTCATAAGATAACCAGCCTACTGGTTCTAGGCTAGCATATTTTCAGTTCAAGCAATCAGTCAAGACAAATATCTCTGAATACCAATTTCAAAAACTCAAAGAGAGTAACTGATTGCTCTAGCCTGGGTCATGTGTCCATCTTTGATCAGTTGCTATGATTAGGTGTGGGGAAGATAAAGTCACATAGTGCAAATTGCAAAGAATCCTCTCCCTATGTGGGAGATAGTTCTCAGAGTAGAAACGTCAAAATCCCTTGAGATGCCTGCTACAAAAATATTGAGAGGAGAATGCCATTTTAATCATTCAGTAAACTGATAACACAGTGAAAATGGTGTTGGAGGGACAGAATATTGAAGTGATAAAGATGTATATTTTTGGGTAATGTTATTATTTTAAAAGTTTTTTAAATTAAAAAATTGAAAACATAAGCAAAAATGTATAAACAGATAAAATGCCATCATTTTTGGAAATGCATAAAATAATACATAAAAGTTCTTTCTATATCTTTAATATATCCCCTTTACCAATTCACACACACACACACTCATACTCACACATGCATGTGTGCATTGCATAAAATATTGACTAGAAGTTTTATGCATAATCTATCATACTGTTTCCTATATAAAGGTGCCTTCTATAGAGCATATTTGCTGAATTTGCCCTTCCTCCTTTATCCACACCCACTCTTGGTATTTTATTGCATGGACAAACCAAGCCCAACTACTCAGGCATTTAGGGAGAGATTTATGTTATGGAGGGATTGGGGAAGTGGTAAGAGCCTGGAATGAATACGAAGCATGTTCTGATAAAGGCAAACGACCCTGGCCACTGAAAACTTTGGAAGATGCTACCTTTCCCATTGCTTATGCCCATTTTTGTCAGGATATCAACTGCTGTGGATTTTATAAAAGGGCAATTTTGCCTGTAAATATACAGAGCCTTATATGAAAACAAGATTAATTTTTGACTGGCTTAGACTTTTTATTAGAAATTTTGACTGTTTCTGATTAGATAATAGGTAAAGGGGGAAAATAATGTATAGCCTCTATAGAAGAGGTGAAAATAGAGGAGATTAGGAGGTGCTTTCCATGGGATAGCTCAACATTGTAGAAAGAGCTGGAATCATACAGATCTGATTTCAGATCTTGCCTTCACAAACTAATTCTGTGAACTTTTGGTAAAATTTTATCTGAGGTTTAGTTTTATTCTATAAAATAAGAATATCAATACTCCAATACCTACTTGGCAGCTTTGTCTTATGTGTTAAGGTACCAAAAGAAACCTATCACTTTGTAGGTGCTCAGGAATGTATAGCTATTGTTTATGCATTATTTCCTTATTTGCCATCAATTTTTAATGTTTTCTTCAATATTATTATGCTGTATATATTGTTGCTTTATGTAAAGTCTTTGATTATGTTAATGGCTATGCTTAAGGACTCTTTCTTGAAGTCCTAATCTTAAAAATTATATCATTTCTACCATTAACCAAAATAAGGAAACATTTCAAATCTCTTATGGAACAGAATATCAGAGCCGGGGGGACTTTTACCTATTTGGAAGACTGAGACGGAAGGATCCCCGGAGCCCAGCAGGTTGAGGTTGCGGGCTGCGGTGGCCGGGAGCGGCCACTGCACTCCAGTCTGGGCGACAGAGTGAGACTCCAACTCAAAAAAAAAAAAAAAGATTATAAGTTCCAAACTATTTATTTTGTACAGATAATAGTGAGGTCAAGAAAGGGAAACTGACCTGTCCAAAGATAGAAGTGTCAGATCAACTCCTTTTTTGAAGCATTCCCTTCTCTAGATTTCATAACACCATATTCACCTGGATCTTCTCCTAGCTCCTTTTCAATTTCATTTACTGGTTTATTTTCCTTTGTCTAGCCCTTAAATGCTGATGTTTCTCAAGGCCCTTTTCTAGGCTTTTTCTTTTTTCAGCCTATACAACTTGCTTTGGTAATGTTACCTACTACATTGCTATCCTTCTGCTAATGACTTCCAAATATATCTTTTAAGTTCTGAACTTTCTCTTGTTGTCTAAATGTCTACCTTACATCTCTATTTCAGTGTTTCAGGTATCTGAAAATCAACATGTCCAATAATCAATGAATCATTTCTTTTTCTGGGCCACCCCCTCAAAAAAACTGTTCTTCTTTCTATGTACCTTATTTTAGTACGTGACACCACCATAAATTCAATTGACCCAGCCAGAAACCTGGCAATCATTCTTGACCCCTTCCCCCTTACTTCCTCCCCAGCCCCTCTTTCAATTTGCCAGCGAGATCTATGAAGACAAGTCCAGGCCATTAATCATCTCTTGCCTGTAACATTGCAATCAACTACTAGTTAATTTCCTAGCATATAATATTAGACTTCCCCCATACATTCTCTATACTCTGGCCAGATATATCTCTTTAAATATATAAAGATAATGGTCACTTATCTGCTTAAAATCATTCATTAACACTTGCTTTTCTCATGACAAACCCTCAGTTCCTTAAATGGCTTAAAAGTCTTGCACATTCCACTCTTAATTACCTTTCCAGTTTTTTATCTTTTTGAATCAGAGTTTCACTCTGTTGCCCAGGCTGGAGTGCAGTGGCACAATCACAGCTCACCACAGCCTCAACCTCCTGGGCTCAGGCAATCCTTCTTCCTCAACCTCCTGAGTTGCTGGGACTACAGGCACATGACACCATGTCCAGGTAATTTTTTTGAGTTTTTGTTTTTGATTTTGTAGAGGTGAGGTCTCGCGATGTTGCTCACGCTGGTCTCAAACTCCTAGACTCAAGCGATCCTTCCACCTCAGCCTCCCAGAGTACTGGTGTTATAGGCATAAGCCACTGAGCCTGCCCCCTTTTCCAGCTTTTTAATCCCTTTTCCATCCCATTCCATGCATTCTATGCTTAATTGAAACTTATTTTCCGTGTAGCACAAGGCACAGTGTCTGGCACATATTATGAGTTCAATAAATGTTTGCTGACTAAGTGAACAAACTAGGTATTATGTATATGTATCCTGATACTAAGTTCAGAGCATTTTTGCCATATTATTCTGCTGGTTATACACTGCAGACTTAAGATTTTATATTTTTCCTTTCCTACTCTGCCCTGTGTCCATGTTGCTGCTTCCTAATTAGCATGCTTCAACACAGACACAATTCTCTACCTTCTAGTCTTCAGTTCAAGGCTCATTAGACTTCATTTATCAGTTCTAATCAAACAACAGTGAAAGGTGAGCCTAAGTTCAGGTAATAAAACAGGGTCATTTCTTTGATTGAATCATATCATTCTACATTATTTTCTATGTCTCGTGATTTAACTTCCCCTGAAAGTTGTACTTTTGAAGCAGAAATAAGATCATTTTAATCTGAGCAAATCCATGACTCAAATTGCCTCAGCCCATTTGTGATCCTGGGAAAATCTTGGTGAGAACTGTCTTCTGAATTGGAGTTCAGGAATTTCTGCACCTAATATCCAGCTTCTATTATTGCCTTTTGAGACTTGCCATTAAGAACCTATGTGAGAATTAATGACTTCTTTCTTCCTCTTGTAGGAGCTTAATGATCTTGCAAATTATTGACTGATTGCATATTATTAAACTATTTTACAAGTTGAAAATGTAAAATGAAAGTGACTTTTAAAAGGCATTCCTTTTTTCTTTTCTTCACAGCTCATGACCATGACTAGCAATCATGAATATATGTAACAATGCAGACTGCTCACTGGATTGCACTTGGCTCTGTCTCCCTCCGTCACCTCTGACTTTCTTTTTCTACCTCTCTCCACTTTTATATATAGCATCTTCACCCACTCCCAATCTCCCCCCCCCAACACATCGCTTCCTGCTGCTTTGTCTTTTTCTCCCTGCTGCTTCTTAATATGTTGAATGGTGTGTGTGTGTGTGTGTGTGTGTGTGTGTGTGTGTGTGTGTTGGGGGAAGTGGAAAAGTAATGAGAATAACAGTGCCTTCGACCTATAGGAATTTGCAATCTAAGATAGAAGTAACATAAATCCAGCATTATCGGAGTTGTAAGAAAGCTTAGAGAACATTTTGATTCTCACACGGGGCAACTGAGACTCAGAAATGTGAAGTGGCTTGCATAACCCAAAGTTCAAACCTGTCACAGTCTAACATACAGAAGGCACAGTAAATGTGGTCAGTTAATGTGGTGAATGTATCCTTTTAGTTCAAAGGATTTTTCTGTGAGAGAGAGTGAGATGAGTACATGATTTTAAAATGTGTCAACAGTTATTACAGCTCCATTTCAAAGTTTTGAGTTGAGAAAGGAGTGTAGTAAAATTTCTCCACTCTTTGTAATTCTGTTAAAATGTCCATAGTTACCTTACATTTGCCTTGATACTACATAAACTCTGCTACAAATGGCAACCGTTACTCTGCATTTCCTGTAAAGGGCCCTGGACTTTATAGAAGATGCTGCATACATCTGAACAATGAAGGAATAAATATATGAGTAAAGTGACTCTGCATCCTGTTTTTTACTAAGACAGTCCTAATTTATGCTTGCTGACTACCTGATTAATTCCTTCTTTCACTATCAATAATGTCTCAATTTGGACAAAAAATATTATATGCTCATCCCATGGATAAGCCATAATGGAATGAGAAACAGAATCTTTATTTTCAACTTCTTTAATACTCTGGAACAGGTTACATCTGTAATAAGTGTGCAGAATACTAAGAAACAATTTATTATTAGTTCTCATAATCATAATGCATTTTATGCATATATAATCCCTTATCAGAATCCCTCAGAGTGCTTTGTGAAGTCTCAGATTTTTGTAACATTTGTGATATTACTCCCAAATTACAGATGACATCTGTAACAGAGAGGTTAAATGATCTGTGCAAGGTCACACATCAGTTTAGATGGTAACAAACCTGGAAACATCATGGGCACTGTAATTAACATTGTAATAGTCTTTCTATTTGCAGAGTTATTTCTTATAACTGTATGAGCTAGGTCAGCTTTGCTTTCAATGAATGAAAAGACTAAATATATATTTTTATCATTTATTTTATTTTAATTTTAGAGTTGTGGGGTGCAAGTGAGAGTTTGCAACATAAGTAGGCTGCATGCAGGTGAAGTTTGGGCTTTTAACTGGCCCTCTTGCTCCCTGGTAGTGGATCCGGTACCCATTGTGATGCCACATGACCCCTTTCTCCTTCCTCCCTCCTTTCCCTAGCAGTGCTCCATGACTGCTGATCCCACCCTTGTACTAATGTGACTAGTATTCAGGGACTGCTTATGAGTGGGAATATGGTGTTCAGTTCTTTGTTCCTGTGATAGTTCACTTAGTGTGATGGTCTCCAACTGCATCCAAGTTGCTGCGAAGGCCATAATTTTGATCTTCTTTATGGCTGAATAATATTTCATCATGTATATATACCACATTTTATTTATCCAGTCCACTTTCGATTGGCATCTGAATTGGTTCCTTGTTTTTGCTATTGTAAATAGTGTGGCAATAAACATGTGTGTGCAGGTATCTTTTTTGCAGAATGATTTATGTTCCTCTGGATATAGTCCCAGAAGAGGGACTGCTGGATCATATAGAAGCTCAATTTTTAGTTCTTTGAGAAATCTTTACACTGTTTTCTATAGAGGTTGGACTAGCTTACATTGCCACCAACAGTGTAGTGGCATTCCTTTTTCTCCACAGTCATGCCAACACCTGTTGTTTTTTGACTTGATGATAGTCATTTTTATCGGAGATAGGTGGTATCCAACTGTAGTTTTGATTTGCATTTCTCTGATGATTAATGAGGTTGAGCATTTTTTTTCTATGTCTGTTGGTCGCTTGTATGCTATCCTTTGAGAAGTGTCTGTTCATGTCCTTTGCCTACTTTTTTAATGGGGTTGTTTGATTTTTTCCTTTAATTTTTTTTTGAGTTTCTTGTAGATCCCAGATGTTAGGCCTTTGCAAGATGTATAGCTTGCAAATACTTCCCCCTATTCTGTGGGTTGTCTCTTCAAGATGGCTACCAGGGAGTAGCCGACTGGAACTCACTAACGATATTTTAAAACAGAACTAGATAAGAGATTTTAACAAGCATTGGCAAATATACTCTGTAAAAATAATTGTGGTCTTCAGACTGAGATACAGTCTTTCTTTTTTGGTAAGGGATAATAGTTTTTTGAATCCCTAGCTAACATCATTCTTCCAAGTAGACCACATACTCCCTCCTACTCAGCATACGATCTCGCTCCTAGTTTACCTAAGTAAGCTAGACTATCAAGCAGGAGCAAATTCCATTTCTTTTCCTGAATGGATATACTTGTATAAATCCTAGCACAGACTTATCTCTTGTTATAAATGGAAAGGCATACCTCTTCTTGTACAGAGATATCCTCTTCATGGTGGGGTCTCATTTTCTATCCCATCTTTCAGAATTCTGATCCACAAATTAACCTGTATTTTCTCCTGTAACTTGAGCTTTTATTCCTTATTAGCTTTCTCCCTTGGTTTTTAAACACGCTAAATTCCCTCCCATTTTAAAATAAAATAAAATGAACGAAACTAAAAACAAACAAACAAATAGAAGAACACAAAAGATGTTCTTACAACTCTATCCCCTAAGGACCAAAATATGTTATTTGGATTTGGATAAGAAAAGAGTATCAGTGAGCACAGAAATGACACTTTGAGGAACATCAAGATTTTGAAGTTAGGATGATAGGAGGAAAATCAGGAAAAGCACTGTCATAGAAAGAAAAAGATCCCACCATTGAAAGACAGAGGGATTTATAAACAATCCAATACTGTAGTGACAGCAAGCAAACTGATGATAATAGAGGTGGTGGTGGTAATAAATAGGAACATTTATTAGGTGTTGCCTCTGTACCATCTAGTGGTTTAAGAACTTTACCTGTATTATCTCATTTCATTCTCACCACAAACTTTAAAATATTGATGATCTTCAAAGTGTCATTTCTTTGGTCACTGATACTCTTTTTCTCGTTTTTTGTCCCACTTCTGGGTGCTCTCATTCACATATGAAATTCTTCCACCTAATAGTTATGATTCAGTCTTTCTTTTTTATAATTCACAAAGGGAAAAAGAAGATTAGGAGAAAGGAGAAACAGTGGGAGAGAAGAAGGGAAAGAAAGGAAGGAAGATGAAGGTCTGGAGATAGATTAAAAAAGGAGATAATTATTTTTGAAGTAAAAGTTGAAAAAAGAAAGAAAATTGATGTGTGTGAACTGTAATAAAGAGATTGTATGAGGTAGAAACAAGTGCTATTTAAGCAGTGAGTAAAATTCTTAAAAGAAGATGTGATTAGAAAGCTCCTTAAGCGATGTCAAAATTTGAAAGACAATTAAAGCAGTACTTGAAGAGAAATGTATTATTTTATTTTAAAATTAATTTTATTTTAAGGATGTAGGGTACAATTCAAGATTAGGTGTACAAGTAGTCATGGTACAGGTAAAATTTGGGCCTCCCTTTGGTCCCCACTTCACCTGATTTGAGATCAAGTATCCTTACTGATGTTATATGTCCCAGCTCCCCTGGCAGTTTCTGGCCACTGCTAATCCACTTTTCAGATAAAAATGAAGAATAAAAAAATGAGCTACAAGTTCAACTTAAAATGACAGAAAAAACCAGTATAGACTAAAAGAAACAAAAAGAGAAGATCTGTAAATATAAGGCTACAAAGCAACGAAAGAGATTACAAAAGTAACATTTGAGAAGATTATGAAAACAAAATAACAATCTCTGGACATATTAATGAGATAGATCAACATCCAGCTAGACTGATCAAGACATAAAAAGTGAAAATGCAAATAAAGTGCATAATCAAAAGAGGGCACAACGATAGACACAAATGTAAAATAATGAAATATTATAAACAATTTTATGCTAAGTAATTAGAAAACCTAGGTTTCATAAATATGTATTTATAAATAGTATGTATAAGTGACTAAATGCCAAATAGCCACTAAAGACCTTTGTGTTATAGTAAATAAAATGAATAAAAGCCTACCAATTTAATTTTCAAAGGTGAATATGGAGAGCAAAAAGAAAAATAACTGTAGACATAATTTACTCATAAATGTGTACTTATTTATACATGAAAATAATGATTAAAATTTTAAGTATTTGAATCCAATGATATATGGTAAAGTAATATATCATGATCAAAGATTTTACCTTAGGAATGCAAGAAAAGTTTAACATCAGAGTATATCATTGTGAATCAACACATCAATAAAATAAAGAAGAAAATTTATGTAATTAAATAGATGCAGAAAAAAGGATTTCATAAAATTCAGCACCGATTATGAGTGATTGAAGAAGAAACTCAGAAAACCAGGGTAGAAAGATATTTTCTTAACTTCAAAATGCTATACACCAACAACACACAGCAGTCACACTCAGTGAGAATGTTAGATGTATTCTTTTTAAATTAATGGACAAGATAGAGAGTCCAATACTAACAATACTGTTCAGCATTGTAGAGGTGGCCTAGTCAGTGATTTCTTATCTAAATTAGTAGCAACTACTGCATATTGACAGACAATAAATACATATATAATACACATACACCATACAATATATATACCAGCAACTCACTTATTTCTCAAACTAGCTTGGTGAGTAGAATCACTTGAGGAAGTTTCCACAGAAATTATGATTCACTTGGTCTGGGATAGGGACTAGGGAGTCTGTATTTTTAAATAAATTTCCAGTGTGTTCCTTGTGGTTAAGCACGGTAGGAATCATCACTGACTATTCTGTTTTCTGCAATGCCACACCCAAACAATGAAGTTCTGTATATAGTCTACCTCCAAAGTGTTGCTCAAATCCATCCACTTTTGTTCACATCCTTGTAATGTTCATAATTTAGTCTCACATTATTTAACATCTCCATTATTCCAAAAGATTTCTGTTCTCTCTGATTCTAGTCTTGCCACACCCCAAATACTTTTCCATACTGTAGTGAGAATATTTTTAAAGCAAAAATTTGACAAGTTGAGATCAATTTTTTAGCTCCCACATATGAATAAGAACATGTGATATTTATCTTTCTGTGCCTGGTTATTTCACTGAACATAATGTCATTTGGTTCTATTCACGTTCTTGCAAATGACAGAATTTCATTATTTCTTACGGTTGAATAATATTCCATCGTGTATATGTATCACCTTTTCTACTTTCATTCGTGGATGGACAGTTAGGTTGATTCCATATCTTGGCTGTTGTGAATAGTGCTTCAATAAACATGGGAGTGCAGATATCACTTTGATATACTGATTCCAATTCTTTTGGTTATATACCAGCAATGGAATTGCTGAATCATATGGTAGTTTTATTTTCAGTTTTTTGAGAAACCTCCATAGTGCTTTCCATAGTGGCTGTACATATTTACATTCCCAGCAACTGTGTGTGAGTGTTCCTTCTTCTGCCTTCAGGCATTATGTTCTCATTCATATGTGGAGCGAAAAAAAGAAAAAGAAAAAGAAAATGGAAAAGATCTCATGGCAGTAGAGAGTAGAATTAGGGTTACCAAAGGCTTACAAGGTAGTGGGAAGGAGAGAATAAATATGAATTGGTTAATGGGTACAAAAACACAGTTAGATAGTAACAATAAGATCTAGTGCTTAGTAGCACAACAGGGAGACTATAGTTAAATATATTTATTTATTTTTTGGATTGGGGTCTTATTCTATCATCCAGGCTGGAGTGCATTAGCATGAGCATGGCTCACTGCAGCCTTGATCTCCTGAGTTCAGGTGATCCTTCCACCTCAGCCTCCTGAGGAACTGAAGCTACAGGTGTGTGCCACCACACCTGGTTAATTTTTATTTTTTTGTAGAGACAAAGACTTACTATGTTACCTAGGCTGGTTTTGAACTCCTATGCTCAAACGATCTTCCAACCTCGGCCTCTCACCACACCCAGCCAACAAGAATTTTTTGTATAGTTCAAAATAACTAGAGGAGTGAATTTGTAATGTTCCCAACACAAAGAAATAATAAATGTTTGAGGTTATGGATATGCCAATTACGTTAATTTGATCATTGCACAGTGTACGTTTGTCAAGTCTAAAGTAATTTCGTCTTGGAAGCGAATCTGCCCTGTTGACTTCTGACTCAGCCCAGTTCTGGGAATACCTCTGAGATTTCCAGCGTATCTATCGTTCTTCATGTAAGAGCATGTACTTACCATAAACGTTGCCCTTAGATCAAATCAACCTTGATAAACTCACACTTACCATAAATTCTGCCTTTCTGTAAAATTCCAACTCATTCTCTCTGAAGCAGGTGTATCCCTCCCCTATGGTATATAATCTCTGGGTCTGGGGGATAATAGCATGGCCTGTTTTGCAGCCATTCAAGACCATGCTTCTGTCTGTAAGATCCCCAATGAAATCACCCTATGATAAGCTGAGCTTGTTTGCCTCCTTTGGTTTCTTGGCTCTTTTTACGTTTGGAGGTTGCTTTGCAAATATGGCCCTTTCACAAAACAATGCTTGTATCAAAATATCACATATACCCTATAAATATGTGCTACTATTATGTAAACATAAAATTTTAAAAATAATTTTAAAAGATTACTCCTTTGCTTTAAACACTCCAATTACTCCCATTCAATTACAGGTGAAGTTCAAACACCTTAAAATTGTTCATATGGCACCCTCCCTGATCTAGTTCCTGTGAATTTATTTTCTTTAGGTATACCTCATACCCTGACAATTTCACATTTTTATTGTCATTCAATATACCATTATATTTCACCTCTATGCCTTTGCTCATGCTGTATCTTATTTCTAAAATGTCCTCTTATTTCACCTTTTTTTATACGTGGTCAGCTACAACTCATTCTTAAAGACTCAGTCGGGAGACTGGGTCAAGATGGCGGCAACACAGGCGGAACTGTGAGATTCTCCGAATGTGAGTTCCCCAAAAAGTCTCTTGCCCTCCTTCCCCTACCCCACTGCCCACAGCTAGACGCATTGGTCCGAGGCTCAGGGACCCCCGGTC
>CAUYQG010144645.1:0-13250 GCA_963574415.1 Tarsius wallacei | reverse complement strand
TTTTTTTTTTTTTTTTTTTTGAGTTGGAGTTCCACTTGATTGCTCCCGGCCACCGCAGCCTCGACCTGCTGGGCTCCGGCGATCCTTCCGCCTCAGCCTTCCGAGTAGCCGGAATTACAGGCGCGCGCTACCACGCCCGGCTAATTTTTTTGATTTATCGTAGAGATGAGGTTTCACCTGCCCAGGCGGGTCTTGAACCCGCGGGCTCAGGCAATCCACTCACCTCAGCCTCCCAAGGCGCGGGATTACAGGCTGAGCCACCGAGCCCGGCTCTTTTTACTTTCTTGATGGTGTCTATTGAAGCACAAAAGTTTTTATTTTGATATTGGCTAGTTTGTCCATTTTTATCTCTTTGTGAGAAAGGGATTCAAATTTATTTATTTATTTATTTATTTATTTATTTATTTATTTGCATGTAACTATCCATTTGTCCCAGGCACCATTTGTTGAAAAGACTACTCTTTCCCTAGATGATCTGGGCACCTTTGTTGAAAATCAGTTAACCATAGATACATGGGTGTATTTCTGAACTTTAAGTTCTAGTCTATTGATCTGTGTATCTTTCCTCATTCTAGTACCACACTGTCTTGACTACTGTTTGTAGTAAGTTTTGCGATCTGGGAGTGTGAGTCCTTTAACTTTGTTCTTCTTTTTCAAGGTTGTTTTAGCAATTTTGAATTTTCACGTGAATTTTAGGATCAGCTTGTCACATTTTTGCAAAGAAGTCAACTCAGTTTTTGATAGGGATTTCTTTTTTGATTCTTTGGATCAATTTGAGGATAATTGCCACCTTAATAATGTTAAGTATTCTGATTCATGAACATGGGATATCCATTTCCAATCTCCTTAACAATAAGCTGTGACAATCTAGTTCTTCTAGATATGGATGTTCATATTAGGTGTATTACACTTTTGTAAGTTAGCATTAGTGGAATTAAAGTCCTCATGCCTAGATTGTTAGGCATAGTGCAGAGGTTTAATTTATTGCTCTTCACTAAAGATGAATTGAATGGATATAAAACAGACATCTGGAAGTTATGCAACAAAAATAGTATGAGTAATACCTGTTTCATGCTTTTCAAATAAACCTTCACATTAAAAAATCGCATGGTCTTTTTTGGTTTGTGTGTAAACTTATTTTGTCATAAGTATGTGTGGCATTGAAGAGGGATTGCTTCAGGCAAATTTACGAGTCAGTTGTCTGGAGGTAGGGGTGCATATCAGACGAGTGGCTTCAATGGCTTGGGGGAGGGATGTCCTAAACTGTGCAAAAAATTTAAAACCCTCTTGCATTTGTGTTTCTCTGGTATAAATATCCTTTTCCAGGCTTGTCATGGTCATGTACTGATGAATAATGATGATTATATCAGAAGCACCACAGATACTATTGGCATGATAAGTGCTAGGGCTCTGGGTATGGTCAGTTTGAATATTTCAAAAGACCTCATGGAGTTGGCCATCTATGACAGTGAACTTTAATGTATTGGTGATGAAAAAACTGTTCACCACTGACTATTGTGATCTAGAGTATGTAAGGCAACCCCACAGTAAGTAAGTACCTCTTGTCTTATGCAGAGTGCTTGAATACAAACATTCAGACCATCTGTTGGGCACAGTAGTGCTCCATCTTGTGCCAGCCTCATCAAGGGCTTGAAATACAGTACAAGATATATAATAATATAATATCTAGACACTAATCACCTATTCTATTTTCCTGTTTTTTTTTTTAAATCAACGATTATCTACTTGTTGTAAAAGTAGACTTTTTTTTTTTTAGTTGGAGTATCACTCTGTCACCCAGGCTGGAGTGCAGTGGTACGCTCATGGCCATCACAGCCTAGATCTGCTGGACTCAGGCGATCCTTCTGCCTCAACCTTCCAAGTAGCTGAAACTACAAGGCACGTGCCACGATGCCCAGCTAATGTTTTGATTTATTGTGGAGACGAGGTCTTGCCAAGTTGCCCAGACTGGTCTTGAACCCTTGGGCTCAGGCAGTCCTCTCAACTCCGTCTCCCAAAGTGCTGGATTACAGGTGTGAGCCACCATGCCTAGCCAAAACTAGACTTTTTAAAACAGAATATTCTTTTAGCTAATTTTCTCATATGTGTTGATAGCATTCTGTTTCTTGTGACTTCCTGTTGTTCGTTGATTCAAGAGTTCTGTGAAGGAATCCATTTTGAGTTCTGGTACTCTTCTGCTTGGTTAGTAACATTTTCAGAGGTGAGATCAGCCTCACAAACACCTGCCTTAGACCCAGAGCAGTTTTGGATGAGGTAGATTAAATTACTGTCAAATGTGGCCTTAGGATTGTCAGGCCTTGGTATTTATTCTTCCTTCCTACTGTCTGACCTCCAAAACATGGTTAATAAATGAAAATCCCCAAATTAGAGATTTGTTCTTTTGGCTTAAGGCTTCCATCCTCTGTTAAAATTTGAACCATCTGAAACATTGATGTTAAATCTTATGGATAATTTATATTTAATTGGTTTTGTATGCAGAGTTTGATAGATCTCAGTGGGAGCAGCAGGTGAAAGAAAGATAAAGAGAGAACACACAATTCAATTGTTAGGCACTTTGGGGGGATGTAGGAGAATACAAGAAAAGGGGTAGAGGTACCTGGAATCATTGGAGACAACTTATAGAGACGCTGTTGTTTTACCTAAAGGCAGTCTTTTCATAGTTCTCAGGCATGGTTTCCTTGCATCTTCTCTAGGAAACCCTTTAGAACAGTGAATTACCGGCCTGTGGGCCAAATCTAGCCCATCATCTATTTTTGTAAATAACGTTTTATTAGAACATAGCTACTCACATTAGTTTACATGTTGTCTATGGATGCCTTCATACTACAACAGAGTTGAATACTTGGAATAGATTTGGCCCACAATGCCAAAAATATATGTCTTGCCCTTTACAGGAAGAGTTTGTCAACAACTGGTGTGGAGAGTCTAGTAGATTTTTTGGAAAGTTAGGCACTTTTTGGAAAGTTAGGCATGAATCATAGACTTCTTAATTTTACCATTATGTGGACTAAAGGGCAGCAGTTTTAAGGGAGGATTACTACTTACAGCAGAGTGAATGCATGATCATGGAAAAAAAAATGTTTAACTTCAAAAATGTTCTATGATGGTGAACTGCTGTGTTTTAAATCTAAGTAGTCAATGGAAAATTAATATCTGATTATACATCTGAAATCCACCTGCCTCTTTCAGGTGCTCCCATTTTACAAAAGAAAAATGTTGCAATTTTCCCTTACACGTTAATCTTCTATTATTTTGATTATTATTGAAGACCATGCATGTCTTCCATTGTAACTTATTTAAATATAAATATGAATAGAAATATAAAATGTGAATCTCACTCTTAGAATTTTAAAAAGTGTTTTAGCAAAGTTATGTCTTTTCTCTCTTGACTTTCTCTCAGCTTGAAGCCCATGGCCCAAAATGACTCTACCAGTGAAGACTCTCTTCTGTGAAGAAGAAAAGATAGGAGGCTGGAATGAGCATGCCACTGCATCAGATCTCTGCCATTCCATCCCAGGATGCCACCTCTGCTAGAATCTACAGAAGTAAAACCAAAGAAAAGGAGAGGGAAGAACAGGTAATAGAAGAATACCTTTTTTAGTTTCAATGTCTATTTTATTTTATTTATTTTATTTTTTTGGAGTTGGAGTCTCACTCCGTCACCCAGGCTGGAGTGCAGTGGCACGAGCATGGCCACCACAGCATCTACCTGCTAGGCTCTGGCGATCCTTCCGCCTCAGCCTTCCAAGTAGCTGGAATTACAGGCACACGCTACCGCGCCCGGCTAATTTTTTATTTATTGTAGAGGCAAAGTCTCGCCAAGTTGCCTGGGCTGGTCTCGAACCCACGGGCTCAGGCAATCCACTCACTTCGGAGTTTTAATTTTTAATTAAGTTTTTATTAAATATGATCTAGAACAGTGCTTAAGCTCTAAAGTACAGGGTTTTCTCTGATACTATACTAATAAGCACACAAACAGTTGTGCTCAGAACAAACTGTCTTTTGGTAGATTTCCAGGTTTTTAGATTTTAGTGTAAACTGCTCTGCTTATAAATGATTATAAATGACTTGTCTTCATTGGTTGTCTATCAGATTATTTCTGGTAAGTCACTGAAAGAAAAGTACCTTAGAATCTCAGAACATGATGCAAAGGATAAATTTATTTAATAAAAAATATATGGCTGTTGTGCTGGTGCAAGGGGTATCATAATTAACACCAAAGAGCCTATCTCAGCCCTTATACGGCTTGTGATCTGGCTTGACAATTAAATATGTATTAGAGTCTAATAAGGTCAGGGATGGAGGAAGTTTAAGACCACCTAATTCTAGCTCAGAGGGTTAGGAAAGGCTTCTTGGAGAAAATGGTATTTACATGGGGAACTGGATTAGTGGCCTAGAGTTAGAAGAAAGGCAGAAGGTAGAGCGTCCCAGGTAGGGGAAATACTGCATGCTGAAGGCACAAAAGTTAGAGCAAGGTTAGTTTGAAGAGAATAAAATAGAATAATTCAAATATAAAGGTCAGATGGAGTAATGGCAATATAGGAGTTTGGGAAAGTTATCAGGAAACTACCTTAAGGAGTTTGGATTTATCTTTGCATAAGAATGAATGACCGGGTTTTTGCTCTTAAAGCTTTCACTCAGGCTGCATGTTGAGAGTGAATTGAATGACTGGTAGAGAAACTAGATAGAGCATCATTTAATAACTTCCTTAGTCTAGATTTGGCAAACACTTTCTGTTAAGGGCCAGATAATAAATATTTCGACTTTGCAGACCAGACTGTCACAGCTACTCAACTCTGCTGCTGTAAAGTGAAAATACCCGAAGACAGTATGTAAATGAGCATTACTGTGTTCCAGTAAAATTTTGTTTACAAAAACAGGTGGCAGACCAGATTTGGCCTACAGACCTGTCAGTCTCTACAGATCTTTGGCCTATGGAAAAAGGATGGAAAAAGTGATGGTGACTTCATCTAGGTTAGGGGTAATACAGATAGAGACATTTATTATTCCATTGGCCTTGATGATTGCATGTGGGGAGAGACAGGGAAGAATCAGGAATGACTCTGTGCTTTCTTCCTTGCCTTTATAATGTGCTTTACAAACATTTACTCATTAGTTCTGGGGGCATTCCTGTTTTATAGTAAAATTTAATTTTTGCCCAAGACTCTAAAGAACTGTATCAAGAATTAATGTCTTCTTTGTTTTTGAATTATTGTAGTTGATGGTACACCATTTTTCACATTATTCCATAAAGACATTTTTTAAAAAATTCTATTACATTGTATCCTTAAAGTACATGAACTACAGAAAATGAAAAGTTCCTTAAAAATTAAGAGGTCTCCATATTCTTAGTTTATGGTTTCTTCTTTTAAAGTTATTTGTGTTATCAGCCTATACCCTTTATGTTTTGATGAGCTTTTGGAGAAGTGTGACCAGAATTGGTTGAAATGTCGGTTGGGTGTAATGGTGGGGTCGATGATTTGTGGATGAAGTATTATTTTCAGTATTTTGGTTTTTCCTCAACTTGCTGGGGATAGGAGAATATTCCAGAATATCTTTCCCACACTCTTTCTGTAAATGAATTATTTAATTAAGTTAATAGTCTTTTCTCATAACCCTTAGCCCAAATGGATTTTTAAATATAACTAAATAGAACCTTAGTCTAAGGAGCTTGCCTGTATCAAGTTGAGGCTGCTAGTTCCCCATTCAAGTTCTGGAATTTGGATACCAGATGGTTTCTTAAATGCATCTTAGTCTACTCCACCATCTGTAACACAATATTATAGACTGGGTGGTTTAAACAATAAACATTTATTTCTCACAGTTCTGGAGGCTGGAAGACTGAGATCAGGGTGCCAGCATGGTTGGATTCTGGTGAGGGGCCAACTCCTGACTACTAAACAGTTGCCTTCTTGCTGTATCCTCACATGGTGAGAGGAGAGAGAGGAAGCAAGCTGTCTTGTGACTCTTCACATAGGAGCACTCATCCCATCATTAGGGCTCCACCCCCAGGAACTAGTTATCTCCCAAAGGCCTCATCTCCAAATACCATCACATTTGGAATTAGAGTTCCAACATATAAATTTTTGAGGGTACATCAACATTCAGTTCATAGCAATGTGTATATGAGGAAGCTATACAAACTTGTTTGGAATCGAGAAAGATGTCCAGCATTTTAGGCTAGGAAGGGAGATTTATTTTTTTTTTATACACACCCACTGTAGATTCATTGCAGGTGGATATTCAATAAATATTTCTTGAATTCAATAAATACTGATCTATTTGATGAGATTTTTAAGGTTTAAATAAATAGCATTAGCCAATTGTATTTGTAGAATTGGGATTTTGGTTGATATTGGGAAGGAAGAGAAACTATTCTGTCTCATCTTGGTGTAGGGATAATTTGAACATCTGGTTGCAGCCTGATATTTTAGGACATCTTGGCACCAAGGTGAGGTGGTGGTAGCAGAAGAGCAGCTGAGACAGGAGCTTGTAGGTCCCCATGAGAGTTTTGTGGCAGGTGGCACAGTGCCAAAAATGGCGGTTATGAGCTTTCTAGGGCCTGAAATATGGCATCAGGATTGGTTCGAAAGGTATATTTTTGTCCATTGGAGTCCATTTTTCTTTATCCAGTTTCCCTGACACAGATTCAACCCAAAATCTTTTGGTATGATTTTTGATCCTCCTGTGCTTGGGAGAAGAAGAGAGGAGGGAAAGAAGCTATGCAGAGACACCCTTTCCTTCCATCCCATCATCCTCTGTTCTCAAAACTGCTGAGGTGGAATTTATCCCACAATCTTTGGTATAACATGAGGCAGTTTGTTATTATGTTAATAGCAATTTTATTTTTTCTGAATCCTGTGAGAAGATGGGCCCCTTGCATTTTACCAAGAATAAAATAATCTGTTAACTTGTCACAGTTTCACCTGTGCTTGTCAAGTGTGTGATTCTTTCTATAGCAGAGCTCCCCAACTCCCAGACTGTGGACCAGATGGGTCTCTAATAAGACTCCATTTTATTTGAAGAAACAGCTGTAAGCTGCAAGCTCCAGACAAAAGACACACCCATTCCCTTTCTTCCCTTTCTCCTTTTTCCGTGTACCTTTTCCTAATCAGCCCTTTTTCAATCCTCACCCCATCGACCCATTACATTATTGTATAAAGGACTTTTTAGTCCTTACTGCTAACCAATTAGGCTAGCGTATTTTCTTTCTTTTTTTTTTTTTTTTTTGAGTTGAAGTCTCACTCTGTCACCCTGGCTGGAGTGCAGTAGCATGCTCATGGCCACTGCAACCTCGACCTGCTGGACTTGGGTGATCCTTCTGCTTCAGACTTCCAAGTAGCTGGAACTACAGGCGTGCACTATCATGCCTGGCTAATTTTTTGATTTATTGTAGAGATGAGGTCTTGCCAGGCTGGTCTTGAACCCATGGCCTTAGGCAATCCTCTCACCTCGGCCTCCCAAAGTGCTGGGATTATAGGCATGAGCCACCGTGCCACGCCAGGTTAGGGTATTTTCAGTCCTTACTGCCAACCTTACTACTGACCACTTAGGTTAGTATATTTTCGGTTCCTACTGCCGACCAATCAGTGGTCCAGCCTTTTCTTGGCAACCCACTTGGATCCCTTCTTGTAGTGAGAACTACAACTTTTGCTTTCCTGAATAAACTTCGACTTGCTTGCCTTCTGGTGTTCACCATTCTTAATCCTCTCAGTCGTGAGATAAGAACCTGGGACTTGCATGAGGCAAGAACCTGGGACTTACCGAGTCAAGAGAGCTGTGAACTTCCCTGAGAAATCTGTAACTAGAGGAGCTGAGAGCTGTAACACTCCTTGGGGCTCCAAGGCTGTTGGCATTCCCAAGTTCTTGGTCACCACCTGGCAGCGCAGTCCCAGTGAGACTGCAGCAATCATGGCCAGCTTGTTTTTAGGATCCTGTTAGGGCATCTCTCATAATGCTGACCCACTACTTCCAAAGGTGGTTCTTTTGTGTTTTTTTGGCTACCAGAGATTTGTGATCCAGTATAAGAAAAAACTGTAGCTTTCTCTATTATAATTGATAGTCCTACGTTTGCTCCCAGGAATTATGAGTCTTACTTATTCTGCAGGATGTAATTCCTTTATTTAATATACTGTATAGTTGAGTTTCTCAGCATTCTGGTTACTCTTTTACCATGCCTAGCTTTTGTATAGAAGTATGTTTAAATGAAGAGATGAGTATGCATATTTAAGATCTACCTTTAGCCGGGCTTGGTGGCTCAGCCTGTAATCCCGTGTTTTGGGAGGCTGAGGTGAGTGGATTGCCTGAGCCCGCGGATTCGTGACCCGCCTGGACAACTTGGCGAGACCTCATCTCTACAATAAATCAAAAAATCAGCCGGGCGTGGTAGGCCATGCATTCCAGTCTGGGCGACAGAGAGAGACTCCAACTCAAAAAAAAACCAACAAAAAAACCCCACAAAGATCTACCTCTTCCAAATTACTGTCTGGTTAGGCATCACCATCTGTGAGATCATTTGCACAGCTTCTTGAATCATCCATCTACCAAACCTTTGAAATTAATATTCTCTTACCTGGAAACCAGGATTTCTTTTGTTATCTCCTTGCCTTTCCTATAGTAGTTGTTATTGGCTTTTTTTTTTTTTGAGTTGGAATCTCTCTCCGGCCACTCCAGCGTCGACCTGCTAGGCTCCGGCGATCCTTCTGCCTCAGCTTTCCAAGTAGTGGGAACTATAGGCACACACTACCACGCCCAGCTAATTTTTTATTTATTGTAGAGACGAAGTCTCGCCAGGTTGCCCAGACTGGTCTTGAACCTGTGGACTCAGGCAATCCACTCGTCTTGGCCTCCGAAAGTGCTGGGATTATAGGCTGAGCCACCAAGGCTAGCCTTGTTAATGGCTTTTGATTTCTGATGTTATTGAGATGACATCCTTATTTTACACATGAATAAACAGATCCTAAGAGAAATAAATGCCTTACTCATGGTCACCTGACTTTGCATGTTTTTTTAAATAGTGTTCCTCAAAAAAAAGGTTTCATATGAATATAAATATACTCGTAGGATATATTTATTCCTTCTTTCCATTGTATCAGATGATATTAACAATGTATTGTACATTTGAAAGAATCCTGCCCTTAAGGAACCTATAGTCCAGCAGGGAGAAAGCCAAGAAAGCAACTGTGTGAAAGAGTACAGTAAATGCTCTGTTTTGCAGCCTCCCTAGTATATTGTAACCAAAACTATTTTGATCTGTAATGTATCTTTTTTCACTTCTGGAAAATTCTCAACCATTATTTTCTCAAATACTGTTTATCCCTCATTCTCATTTTTCTCCCTTTCTGGGTACTGCACTTTAGGCAGTTTTGTCACCATTTTCTTTCAGGTCTAGTCCAGCCATTGAGAGTTTTATTTTAATGTGTATAATATTTCTATTTCTTAAAGTTTTGGATTTTTCCTCATAGTTTCCTGTCCTTGCATTATGTTATCCATTTATTTCTTTATTTCTGTGAACATATAATTAAAATATTTTTTGGTTTAGCTGTAGCCTCTTTTTTAACTTTCTGACTTAACATTTTTTTCTTGGTTTTGGCACTTGGGAATTTTCTTGTTTGCTTTTGAGCTTGACTATATATTAAAAGTCATTTTGTTATATTTTATCTAAGTCTCCTATGTGTTTGCAGATGTGAGTGGGGTGTTGCATAGTTTTGGGACAGGTCTGAAGTTCAGTTTTCCCAGTGTACTGCTTTGAAGTGTGTGTGTGTGAGTGCGTGTGTGTGTGTGTGTGTGCATGCGTGCACGTGCACCCACACGTGTACACAGTTATGTTGTAAACATTATCTAAAACTCTAGACAGGAAAATTTTTCAAATTTTGCAGTAAATATATTTGATACATCTCCCTATAGTAAGTGGAAGTATGCATTTTGTTAATTCTTTACACTCTGGAGTGCCATTACATGATCATGGTTCACCACAGCCTTGACCTTCTGGGCTTAGGTGATCCTTCTGCCTCAACATCCCCTGTAGCTGGGACTACAGGTGCATGCTAGTGCTCCTGGCTAATTTTTTCACTTTTTTGTAGAGATGAGGTGTCACTGTATTGCCCAGGCTGATCTCAAACTCCTAGGCTCAAGCCTTCCAAAGTGTTGAGATTATAGGTGTGAGCCACCACATCAGGCCTGTTTATTTAATTTAGCATAGCAGATACTTACATAATGTTTACTTTGTGCAAGGTACTGTTTTTCTAAAGCCTTACAAACATTAATTCATTTAATCCTCACATGATTGCTATGGAGCATATACTGTCATTGTTATCCTCGTTTTATAGGTGAGGCACAGAAAGAGTATTTTGCCCCAAATTCTCCAGTTGGCAGGTGGTGGAATTGTTATTTAGACCCAACCTCCAATGTCTTCACTGACTTGGCTTTTTGCAGGCTACTCAGGGGCCAGCCACTGGATTAGATCTTTTTTTTTTTTTTTTTGAGATGGGGTCTCACTATGTTGCCCAGGCTGCTCTTGAACTCTTAGGCTCAAGCGATCCTCCTGCCTCAGCTTCCCAAGTAGCTGGGACTGTAGGTGAGAGCCACTGTTCCTGGCCGGACTGTATCTTTTAAAACTACATGTTCCTCCCTAATGGCTTCACTTATTTCTACTCCCACTGCCAATATTTGCACTCCCTCAGTCTATACTAAGCTAGAATCAGGTGTTGTTCTCTTTGCTTTGTCTTCATTACTTTAGTCATTCTTTGAACAAATATTTATTAAGCACCTATTATATATTGGGTGCTGTTTCAGGCATCAAGCATAGATGTGGCATAACACAGAGGCACTGTGTGCTGCCTAATTCTGTCCTGAGGCCGTGTGCTCTGTTAGCCCCCAGGCTGTCTTTGCAGCCTAGGCCCTCATTGTCTATAATCTGCAGCAGCCTTCATATCAGTCTCCTTATCTCCTGCTTCTTGCTGTAGCTGGCAGGGAAAATAGATTAACAGTTTAGTGTGACAGGTGCCATCATCCAAAGAAGAGCCCCTGACTCAGTCTTGTGATGACAAGGTAGGTTCTCTAGAGGGAGGGATATCAGAGCTGAGGCCTTAACAAGTAGGAGTTAAGTGAAGATAGAGGAGAGAATAGTGTTCAGGACAGAGAAAATAGTGTAATGCAGTAATTCCTAGGGAGGAAAAGAGCACATGGTATGTTGGATTACTGAAATAAACCCTCATTATGGCTGGAATTTAAAAAGTGCAGTTGGAGAGTAGTGATCTGAGGCTGAAGCGGCCACATTGATGCTGGGGGCAATCAAAATAAATGAAAATGTGGAGTAGGTTGTTACACAATTGGAACTTTCTTTTAGTGACATCACTAAAGTACTCACTAGTGCTGTTTAGATAATTGGTTTGGTGAAGGAAGTCGAGGAAGACACTACTTAGAAGGCTCTTGAACCTGTCTTGGTGATGAAAGCAGTATTGGGGTAAAGGAAGTGAGCAGATGGTAAGGAGATAGACAAGAGGCAGTTTGGGCCATGCCAGTAGCTGTTAGATCATGATGGCAAGAAGTAGGTGAGCTCTGGCCTAGATAGCAAGGTAACATACACTGTGCTAGAGGATACACAACAGGACAGTGGAAAACATTGTTAATGTACTGGTGGATGCACAGTCTGAGGTCCTTGTAGGGGCTTGGGGTAGAGATATTTAGAATTCAATTGTGCCTGAATCTCTAGAGAGAAGTCTTTCTAAGCTAGAGAGAAAAAGATAGAATTTTGGAATAAAGGAAACCCTAGGTGTAGATAAAATTGTCAGTCAGCAAGAACAGTTTGAGGAGAAAAGGGAATGTGGCAGGACACCAAAGAGGAGCATTCCCATCTTGAGTCATTTTCTCACATGTACTTGTTATCATGACAGCTGACTATGCTGCTAACAGATACTCTTGGTGCCTGCTGCATTTTGGAATATTTTATATTTGGCATAGGGAATGAACTGTCACACTTTTCATTCATTCATCCTAATGTTGAATTTATGTGTTTTTCGTGTTTACTTATGAAGAACTCAATTTACTATATTGTAGTAGCTTGTCTTTTTTTTTTTTTTTAAAGCAGAGTAAAGGACTGCTGTTGGATTCACAGTATTCAGGTAATCTGTGAATAACAAGTAGTGGTGCAGTTAGAAGGCTTAATTAAGTTGTTTGCCTCAGGGCTTTAGTTTTGAGTTTGGCTTAGGCTTATTAAGGCATAATACTCCTATATTGTGTATTACTGGCTGTGTATATAATTAGCACTTCTAAGCAGAGTCATACACCCAAATTGTGAAAGATGAGCTCAAGTGATTTGTAATTGTTAACCAAGGTGCCTGGACGTTAACCAAGGTGTCAAGATTGTTAACCAAGGTACCTGGACGTCTGTTCCTTGAGAGCAAAGGTCTTTTCTTCTAATTAGCAGTATAACCTAGGGTTCTTACTGAATTTGAATGAGCCTCTGCTTATCCCCTGGAAACTGGTGGAGATAAAATGGTTAATTTGTGGGAGGTGGTTACTCCTGGCCTCAGTGGCCCTCCCACACCTGTCCACTAATAGTAGTTGTCATTACAAGTCTAACTCACAGTCACATGGGCTAGAATCTTTTACCAAGTGAACTTTGAAAAACTTATTTTTGCTGGGCGCAGTGGCTCAATCCTGTAATCCCAGCACTTTGTGGAGGCTGAGGTGAGGCGATTGCCTGAGCCCACGGATTTGAGACCAGCCTTGGCAACTTGGTGAGCCCTCATCTCCACAAAAAATCAAAAAATTAGCCAGGTGTGGTAGTGTATGCCTGTAGTTCCAGCTACTTAGAAGGCTGAGGTGGAAGGGTCACCTGAGCCCAGCGAGTTGACTCTGGGGTGGCCATGACTGCACTCTAGCCTGGGCAACGGAGTGAAACTCCAACTCAGAAAAAAGAAAAACAACAACAACAACAACAAAAAACTTATTTTGTTAAATTCAAGGTAATACTAGGAAGGTTTTTTTTGTTTTGTTTTGTTTTTTTTAGGAAAAGTGAACTTCGGACCATTCACTTTAAAAAGTTCTTTTTGAGCCGGGCTCAGTGGCTCAGCCTGTAATCCCGGGCCTTTGGGAGGCTGAGGTGAGTGGATTGCCTGAGCCCGCGGGTTCAAGACCCACCTGGACAACTTGGCGAGACCTCATCTCTACAATAAATCAAAAAATCAGCCGGGCTTGGTAGTGCATGCCTGTAATTCCGGCTACTC